>WTSP01017910.1:0-17139 GCA_025331215.1 Actenoides lindsayi | reverse complement strand
CTGGTGTCCCCGGGGAAAGAAAAGGTGGGGAAACACACCCTTTGCCATCCCCCCCCCCCCCCCCCTTTCTGGTTGTGGCTAAACTCTGGACAGAGGCACTGCTGGGCAGCACCTGCAGCCCTTGTGAGAGCTGAATGATGGACCTGGACAAGAGCTAGGTCCATCCAACTTCTCCTTTATTGATGGTGGCAAGAGGACTTCTCCATAAACATGCCAAAGGTCCTGTCTCTCTGCTCTCATCCAAGACATCCCACACACTTCTCTTGCTGCTGATCACCTTTTCCTTGTAATTAACCATGGGGTGTTTCTGTTTGCCAGGCACCGGTGACGTGACAGATGTCGGCCTGGGGAAAGGTCGCTATTACAGTGTCAATGTACCTATTCAAGATGGCATTCAGGATGAAAAGTATTACCAGATCTGTGAAACGTAAGCCCTCTTGCTCTGATGCAGTTTACTTGGGTGTGATTTTAGAGAACAGAGACTGCACAGATTTTGTTTATTCGCTGTTTTTAATTATGGTTCTCCTTTAAGGCGCGCCCCTCCCGTGTTAGAAATTTTGATTACAACAAACATGAATCTTAAGAAGTCTTGGAGGTCTTGTCTGAATCCTTAGGCAAACTGAATGCACAGAGGCATTCGTGGGTGGCTGGAGAGTCTCTTTGCCATGGGTCAGCCTTTTGTGTATAAGGAGAGACTGAGAAGGGGCAAGTACTTTTCAGCTGTGGACTTAGGGCTATATGCTTTTTCATCAAATAAATGCTCTGAACTCTGACAGTCTGTGGAGGCTGTGCTTGGGGCTGAGTGAAAAGTATTTTTCAAATCCCTTTTATCTATGCTGGAAGAATGAAAGGCTGAAAGTTTTCCAGTGATTGAGCTGCCTCCTGACTGGACCCCCATCACTAAATTGGTGATGAGCCTCACAAGCCATTGCCCATGTCAAAACTGGGCAGTGGCATGTGTTCTTTTCAAGGGGAAAGGAGTCTCAGCACAGGGCTGCAAGACACAGTAGCACATTCACCTCTCAGTTCTAATACTTGAGGGCTGAAACCTCTCTGGACTTGCAGCCCATTAGGACAGTCATACTATGGCCATGTCTCTTGATAGATTGCTGGCACTTGTTGCTGCTGGGGATTCAGCAGCCCTCCTCCTACTGGGGGATGTGTTTCCAAGAGGCAGGGTAGCTTTATGGGCTGAGTAGGGGTTAGGAACCCAGTCAGGGGTAGCCTGTTGCAGGCATTTCTAGTCAAAGGACATCAGAACCTCATGTAGGTTCCAGGTTACATATAAACAAAGCTTCTACAAAGAAAGTTTGAGATCTCATGGGCAAAGAAGAGTTCTGTCCTGGACAGGATACAGTCATGTGCATGACTGTTGGTGTTTCATCCAGCTGATGTCTCAGGGTGATTGCCTTTGCCTCCCAAACCTGTGGTGGGACTGGAGCACATGACTCCCGCCAACATGGGTTTCTGCAGGCTGACTACACCCTGTGCAGAGCTTTTCCTTGTATTCTTCTACTTGTGTAACCTGCTGGTGAAAGGAGACCTGCTTCTTGGCAGCTCTCTGCTTCTTGTCAAGGTGCTGCCAGATCAGGACTTCCTAGAGCAAAAAGCCAGGGAGATGCTGTGCAAAACAGTCTCACATCCCTCGGTGCTGGGGACAGCTCCCTCGCCAGTCTCAGGGCTGGCTGATCTGCTGCAGCACAGCAACACCAATAAAGGGGGACGATGTTTGCCGTTGGTGTCTCGGAGCATCTGCACTTTGAACTTTCCTCTCTATAAATTACAGTGCTTGTGTTTGATCACTTTTGTTCTAGTAGATAAACTCCCATCCTGCTTTTGAGGTGGTGTGTGTCACATGGATAATTGTGTTGTTTCTGGAAGTGGAATGTCCAAGGCATGTTTCCACTAGAACCCCTCTGGGAGCCTACCTGCTCATGTAGCCTCTCCATCAGAAGAGAAAGTTATGATGGGTCTGGCTAATTGTAAGCATCCAGAATAGCTGATTTGCCTGATCACCTTCCAAAACTGCTCAAATTAATGAATGAAATTGGTTCTGAAAAGATGTCAGTAACTTTACTTGGAGTTTAAATATTGACCTTTAGAAGACTAAAATAAAAATGCAGTATGTGAGAAACATTGCAAGTGAAGAAAAGTAAACTTAGAAACAATCCAGAGACATTCAGAAGCATTATCTTTGCTCTAAAGACAAATCCAAGTTATTTTAAATGGCTGTAATAGTTTGCTTGATAAACTCACGATTAATTACAGATGAAAGAGATAACTAATGAGCTATTTGTCCTCTAGTGTTATCCAGGATATGGGGGGGGGAGGGGGAAATTAAAAACATAAACCCACCCTAAAATCTGAACGCTGTTTGGCCTCTTGTTGTACATGATGCAGGGGAGCTAGGTTAGCATTGTATAGGCATGGATCTAGCAAAAACCTGTGTTAGCAGAATTTAATGGTTTGGGGAGGCTCTGGAGATTAAGGATGTGATTGACAGCTGGTTTTAAGATCTTCTTGGAAGGGATTGGTCTTCCACTTCTATCACTGTAAAGGTTGACTACAGCACGGGGCAGATGGTGAATGTGGCTGACCTAGCTCATTGGCTGGACTTCATTGGTTGCTTTTCATCATGCAGCAGAACACAAATCCTAAATGTTCTTCCAAACTAAAGGTTTAAAATATGTCTATAGTCCCACAAACTTTCTGTTGATTTCCTAAAACACCAGAAAGAAAGACTCTGTTCCTGAGCCTAGTGTGGGGCAAGAATAGGGGGCTAAGCTACCCTTATGCACTAACAGAGATCACAGCAGCTACAAATGCTGTCCTGTCAAGAAGGTGTTTATCATTTAGGTAATGTCTGCAATGTGCTTTGAAAATGAAAAGCCCTGGGAGAGAGTGAACTTCGTTTAAAACCCCTCATGCAGCCAGCAAAAACCTGCAGGGATGGGCTAAAAACCTCTTCTCTTTCGTCACTGGGAGACCTTACTGATAAGCGGTAGGAAGCCTTGGCCTGAAATAAGGATTTGTGATAGTGATTGCATTTTGTTGGAAGTGGCTGTCCTTGCACAGTGAGATTGATGATGGGGCAGGGGACTCCCAGCCTTCGCTAGCAAGAGGTAAACCTTCCTCTGTCTGTGTTATTTCATGTGCTTCTGTCTGTTTCTGGTGGATCCATGAAGAATGTAAAACTTTCTAGAGAAAAAGTGGGTTGTTTAAAGTGGCCAGTGTCAGCTGCCTGTCTAGCAAAAGTGGAAAAGCATGTCCGAGGGAGATGATGGAAGAGACCGAGAGGGAGCTCACAGGAACTAGATGTGCTTGCAGAGGTCTGAGTGCAGGCAACAAAAGCCCTCACCAACAGCAGACACTTGTCAAGAAGCCCTCCAGTGTTTGAAGAAAGCCATTTCAGTCCTCCTTACTCCAGGGAAGGGTAGTGCAACATGGGCCCTGGGCAGAAGTGGAAGCCACTCTCATCCATCCTGTCCCTGACATCTGCAGAAGTGAGGCTGAACTTGGGTCCACTTCAAGAAGGAAATTTATGCCAGTTTCACTGCTCTTTCCTTGGCACTGATTTTCACCAGCTGCCTCAGTTTGCTTAGCTTGGTGGGACCATGTGGACAACATGGTCTGGTAGCTGTCAAAACATAAGTGGTGTGAGTAGCTGTTGGCTACCTGGACCTGCTGGCTACCTGAGATGCTGGGACCAGGCTCTCTCATGCTCAGGCTGTGCTGTACCTGGGGTGAATACTGAAGGGAAATCCCATTTTCCCCAGGCTCAGGGAGAGGGGGGGTTGAGTGTTTTCTCATCACTGATTTAGGGGGTTTTGCCAGTATTTCAGTAGTGAATCTGTGGTGCTTGTAGAGCTGATGGCCCCAGCCTGCAGGCAGACCACACCAAGCTCAGCATGGTTCCTTGTCCAGTGCAGTGACTGGCTGAGTTTCTTGGGGTGGGTGCTGGTAAATGCAGGCTCTTTGTTACGGGGAAGCAGCACTCTTGTTTGGCATCACAGTGGTTTCTAATTGTATGTGAAATCAGAACTGGTGACGGTTAGGTTTGCTAAACCAAGGCTAAAGCATTCATTCCAGGGATTGCATCTGTTTCTACTTTAGGAAAATAAAACCACTGCTGTGAAAGGAACATGCTTTTCTCCATTATTTGACTTGGTTTTGGGTTTTGAAGCACAGTGCTGGGAACAGCATTATTCCCTTTCTGGTGTTCATAATACTAAAAATCTCCTGGAGCAAAGCCAAATGTCTGACATGCCCAATTGCCTTCTTCAAGAGAAAATATTTCTAATAAATTGTCTCCAGGACACTGGCCCTGTTGCACCCCAGCATCTGCTAGAGCTGAGAGAAATGCCTTTCTGCCTCAAGAGCCATATGGGAGAGAGGAGAGTGAGAACCTAGACCAAACCTTCCTCTCTTCATCCCGTCCTGGTGAGAGGTGTCTCAGAGTTCAGGACTGTTGTTTTGCTAGGCCCTGCTCTTCACTATGACTTTCACGGGAGAGAAAAGCCCCTGGATGTGGTTTGCAGCCTTTCTGCTCAAGGCAGCCAATGTGAATGTGGTTTGATGCTACCACTGAGCCAATCAGGACTAGATCCCCCTCAATGTTTTTGCCCTCATCAGTCATGTGGTGGATGATTTGACAGCTAAACTTACTGCAGGAGAGTAGAGAAGGCAGAAGGCTAACTGGGAGCAGAGGGAGTGTAATTGATATGAGGGGGGTGGAAGCAGAGAATGCAGAAACCTTGAGAGGTGTCGGTGGATCTGAGGGACCAGGGCTCATGGCACCAGCATGTCTCCGAGCAACGTTTGCAGTAACCTCTTCTCATCTCCGCAGTGTGCTGAAGGAGGCGTATGCCGCGTTCAACCCAGACGCGGTTGTGCTGCAGCTGGGGGCAGACACCATTGCTGGAGATCCCATGTGCTCTTTCAACATGACACCTGAGGGAGTGGGCAAGTGCCTGAAGTATGTCCTGCAGTGGCAGCTAGCAACCCTCATCCTGGGAGGAGGTTAGTGCAGATGTGTCCCGCTGTTCACAAGGAAACAGGTTTGTTCTCCTGTGACCCATCCTCAAGTGTGTGCCCTTGGGCTTAGCACTGACTGGAGTTTAGCAGTGTGACTGCTGTGCAGCATCAGGAGTGTGCTCTGTGGCACTGTACCATTTTCACAAATACCTGAAATCATTGATACTGACACGTGCAAGTCTCAATCCTGACCCTAAGATCTTGAGTTAAAGGCTGCTTGGGTCCTCCAGAGAAGAGCAGAGGCTGTTAACCCTGATGAACTGACCCTAGCTTCTCAATGTCACCTCTGATTCCCATCTCTGCTGATCATCCCTTCAGCATTTCTCTTTAAAAGTGAACACTGTGTTCCCAAACCTACCTCGGGCATTTGGCAATGAATGACTTCCTTTGGATTCAAGCAGGGACTTAAGAAAAGGACTGTGTGCCTGCACGGTACAGCAGGGCTCTGATCCACAGCAAAAGCTAAGGCTGACTTAGCTCTGCCATGCTGTGTAACCAGCTGCTTGTCCAGTGGGGACAGTACAGGACAGGCTTTATGCAAGAGGGCATTTCAGAACAACAAAAGCCACTATGTGCCAGGGAGAGCCCATCAGTTCTATGCCTGGAACCCTGTCAGCTCAAGCTGTTGTTGTTTTTGAGATGAAGGTGACCAGGTATAGCTTGTTAAGCCTAAAATTTGATGTTCCTAGTGCACTTTGTTTTGGAAAGGTTATGAGTGTTCAGTCCTGCTGTGTCATGTCTCTGAGCATGCTGGGGATGGCACATTTCACGCAAAAAGAAACCCCAAAGGTTTTGTCAAGAAATGAGGGACAGCTATTTGTTACTCATGAAAATACCAAAGGAGCGTCCCACCACTGCAGCTTGTAGAAGAATTTCAAGTGAAAATTGGGAGAGGAGTCAATAATAGCAAAAAGACAAACAAAAAACCCCCACGAACAAACAAAGACAAACCAAAACAACAACAAAGAAACAAAACAAAAACAAACCAAAACAAAGCCAAACTGCCAAACCAAAATTGAAAAATATGGTCTCCCTCTCTTTTCAAAGTGATTTTTCTCTCTTACTATTTTAGTCAGCTTTGGGGAGGAAAAAAAACCCTTCTTCTGAGTCTCTTGCAGGATTGCTTTCAGTTAAGGTTTCTCCTTGTGGGCTTGTGTACCATGACTGTGGAGGTGACCATTACCATACTGACTGTGAAACCTCATTTACTTGTGAAGTAGTCACAATTTGTACTAATGAGCTTCATATTTGTCCTCTCAAATGTGACAGTGCTGAAGAGCTCACCAGCGAGCGTCTTCTTGCTTTGTGGGTTGAAGTCTGGCACTAAAAACCAGGAACCCCCTGTCTCCACTGCTGCCCTTGCACTTCTCTCCCTGTTATCTTTGAACCGCCTTCCTTGTTTCCAGGAGGGAGCCCAGCGCGTGGGACCCTGGGTTCGTGCTGGGCTTGTGATGGTGGCTGGAGGATCCTGGCCTGTGCCACACTGAATGTAACTGGGGTTCAGTGTGGGAAGTCTGCCCTTGCATACAGTGTCATTTGGACCTGGCCTTGTGTAGCCAGCAGGTGCAAAATGCAGTTTTTGGGGCACAAATTGAGTGGATGAAACAAGCTGAATTCATGTAAACTCACGTGTTGCCTCTGCAAT
This sequence comes from Actenoides lindsayi, assembly GCA_025331215.1. Classification (NCBI taxonomy): domain Eukaryota; kingdom Metazoa; phylum Chordata; class Aves; order Coraciiformes; family Alcedinidae; genus Actenoides; species Actenoides lindsayi. The sequence goes on along the minus strand of WTSP01017910.1, from coordinate 10,460 downwards.
TTGTTCATCCCGCTAAAATCTCTCCCCTCTCCTTTCCCTACTCTTCCTCCCCCAAAATCACAATTCTTGCTGGAGACAGGAGGCTACAACCTTGCCAACACTGCTCGCTGCTGGACATACTTGACTGGGGTCATCCTTGGGAGAACGCTGTCCTCTGAGATCCCCGATCACGAGGTAAATCTTTGACAAACCTTCCCCTCTTCTTGTGTGAGAGCTGATTCATTACACTTAGTCCAAATGGTATCCTTGCTGCTTGGTGCTGTGTTGTTGAAACACTCCTGTCACAATAACATGCTGTCCTAGCAGCATAGTGGGTGCTTGCTCCCAAAACCTGGCACTGTCTGCTTCTTTTTTGCAAGGGATCTCAGGCACCAATAAACGCCAGTCACAGATAACTACAGAGAGGATGGGGAGGGGAATCACCTCTTTGCTCAAAGAGCTCTTTAGTATGTGCATTGACTTTTGCCAGGAAAGAGCTAGGCCTTTCTCAAGGGTATAAATTTTAGCCCTACTTTCATTGCTTAGGGACACGGCTTAGTGGTTTTTGATAGGGCTAGGAGTAAGGTTGGACTTGATGATCTTGAAGGTCTCTTCTGGCCGAAACTATTCTATGATTCCATGACATACAGAAAATACCCAGTTTGACTTTGAAGCTTTTCTGACCGTCAGTCTTGCAGCGAGCTGTGTGGGAGAGAGGGGGTTGCAGAATGTTGCAAGGTGCACAGTGGGGCCATGAATGCTCCGGCTACTCCTCAAAGGAGTTTGTATCCCCTGCTGGGCTGGACAACACTTAGGCTGTAGAGCTGAGCTGGCTGAGTGTTGTGGTGGTGGTCAGTCTGTTTGGGTTCCCCTTGCAATGAAACAGTGCTTGTGGTTTTGTTTACAGAGATGAGATGAGCTGCTTGTGGTTCACCCTGGAGGACCGAGTTCCCAGAGATCAGCCCAGCATGTCTCTTGGAGCTGTAGTGCAGCTACTTGAATAAGAGGGAGGGAAGGAAAATGTGAGCTGCTATGGGTGAAGCAGTCACCAAGTGCTGCTGTTCCCACCTCGGCACCCACAGGAGAATTTTTATGGCAGGCTTGTAAAACAAAGTGCCTGCCATGAGCAAGTGCATCTTGACTCCTGCACCATGGAGTGGGTTTAGTAAGAATCATCTCTAGGCTGGTGACGTTAGCCAGCAAAGCAGCGGGGGTAAAAAAACTGGCTGGATGACTGGGCCCAAAGAGTGGTGGTAAATGGAGCTAAATCCAGTTGGTGGCCAGTTATGAGTGGTGTTCCTCAGAGCTCAGTGATGGGGCCAGCCCTGTTTAACATCTTTATTGATGATTTGGATGAGGGGATCGAGGCAGCCTTAGTAAGTTTGCAGATGATACTGAGCTGGGTAGGAATGTTGATCTGCTCGAGGGTAGGAAGGTTCTGCAGAGGGATCTGGACAGTCTGAAGCGATGCGCCAAGGACAATGGTATGAGTTTCAATAAGGCCAAATGGCAGATTCTGCACTTCGGCTAAAACAACCCCTGGCAGCACTACAGGCTTGGGGAAGAGCGACTGGAAAGCTGCTGAGCAAAGGGGGACCTGGGGGTGTTGGCCAGCAGCCAGCTGAATGTGAGTCAGTGCATACCCAGGTGGCCAAGAAGGCCAATGGTATCCTGGCCTGTATCAGAAATGGTGTGGCCAGTAGGACCAGGGAAGTGATTTTTACCCCTCTACTTGGATCTGGTGAGCTGCATCTTGAGTACTGTGTTCAGTTTTGGGCCCTTCACTACAAGAAGGACACTGAGGCACTAGAGCGTCTCCAGAGAAGGGCAATGGAGCTGGGGAAAGATCTGGAGCACAAGTGTGGTGAGGAGCAGCTGAAGGACCTGGGCTTGTTCAGCCTGAAGAAGAACAGGATCAGGGGAGACCTTCTCACTCTCTACAGCTTCCTGACAGGAGGTTGTAGAGAGGTGAGATTGGTCTGTTTAACCAAATAAGAAGCAATAGGAAAAGAGGAAATGGCCTCATGTTGTGACAAGGGAAGATTAGATTGTATATGAGGAGGAATTTCTTTACCAAACAGGCTATCAGACACTGGAATGGCTTGCCCAGGGCAGCAGTGGAGTTCCCATCCCTAGAGATATTTAACAGTTGTGTAGACATAGTGCTGAAGAACATGGTTTAGTCAAGGACTTCTCGGTGTTGGGTTAATGATTGGACTCAATGATCTTAAAGGTCTTTTCCAATCTAGGTGATTCTGTGATTATGAGTATAAAGAACAGTGCGAACACAAGAGTTTCTCTGGGTGCTCTTCCATTTTTCTGTGCTGTATGGCTAAGAAGTATCCTGTTGTCTCTGTATTTGTCCCACTGGTAGCATGTAAGGCTTGGTTTGTGAGAGGATTCAGCCACATTATGGTATGTGCATGTTTAAGCTGGTCCTGGGGGCAGCTGTGGGTGTTCAGCTCTTCTCCAAACCTGTCCTAATCAAATGAGACCCTGGGCAACAAGAAGAGCGCAAGGCTAGCAACTGGCTGTGCACTGCGTGCTCTATGGGACTTGCTGAGTGCATGCAGGAAAGGGGGGAGCTGCTTGTCCAGGATAGCACATTTGGGGCCACCCTTTTGGTTTCTGTAATTCCTTGCTCTCCATCTAGTACTTGACAGGACTAAATTAGCTGCATCTCTGGTTTGCAGCGATAAGGGAAGCCTGGTTGTATGCCAAGCTTTTGTTCAGGAAAAAAAACCAGATTTGGAGGTAACCATGTGTAAGATAAGTGTCAACATCTTTCCCAAAGAAAGCATTGGGGTAGACATTTGACTGCTTTTGGCCGTACCACGGAGCTCTGCTTCTCAAGCCCTTGAACTGGTAGCAGTTGCAAACTTCAGGTGGGTACAGACACTGCAGAAGCACCTCTTTGGTGCTATATGTGTCCCTCAGATGGAGAAAATGTTTTTGCCTTTTTACAAACAGGTATCCATGGGAAGCCCTCCCTCCAGCTTAGCCAGCCAGAGACCTCTCTGTTGACTCTCCTTTCCTATTCTCTGCAGTTCTTCACAGAGTATGGTCCTGATTATGTGCTGGAGATCACACCAAGCTGCAGACTGGACCGCAATGAGCCACAGAGAATTCAAGAAATTCTTAATTCTATCAAAGGTGAGTTGTCCAAGCCAGTGTTCTTGCTTCAGGCTTACAGATCTTTTTAGAGAGGACTTCAGGAAAGCTCACTGACTAGAAAGAAGAACCAAATTCACTTGACTGCTCATTGTGTATGTCATCTGTGTCCTGCATCACTTGGGATTCTCAGTGTTAGTAGCACATCAACTTGAAGATATGGATACCTGTTAGCAAAAGTTGCCATGGCTTTTCCTCTGTCTGGGCAAAGGAGCACAGGGCCTCATCCTTATTGGAATTGGAGAACAGCTTAGGTTGTAAGGGACTTCAAAGATCTTCTGGCCCAACCTTTAGTGAGAAAGGGAGCCTAGATGACATTATCTAGCACCCTGTCCAGCTGCAACTTGAAAACCTCTGGCAATGGGATCTCTAGCACATCCCTGGAGAGGCTGTCCCAGTGATTGATTGTTCTTGCGGTAAAAAATGTCTTTCTTATAGCGAGGTGGATCCTCTCCTGGTGTAGCTTGTGACTGTTGACTCTTGTCCTTTCCGTGTGGTTCCTTGTGAGGAGAGAGCCTCTATCATCTCTGCTTCTGGAATACTGTACTGGGTGCCCAGTACTGGAATACTGTAGTGAGGTCTGCCCCAGCCTTCTCCAGGGATAAGAGGCCCAATTCTATCTGCCTTCCTTCACAGGGCAGGTTCTTCAGCCCTTTGATCGTTTTTGTGGCCCTCCTTTGGACCCTCTCCAGTCTGTCCATGTCTTTTTTGATTTGTGGAGACCAGAACTGGACACAGTACTCCAGGTGCAGCTGGCAAGCACTGAGCAGAGTGGGATGATCTCATCTCTATGTGCTAGTAATGCCCCTGCAGATGCTGCCCCAGGACCCAGTTTGCCTTCGTTGCTGCAGCAGCACATTGCTGACTCGTGTTCAGCTTGCTGTCCAACAAGAACCCCAGGTGTGCCCCTCTGTGCTTACCTATGAACCCTAAACCAGCAATCAGACTGCAGGAGAAGCTTGTAGTGGAAGCTGTGTCAGCATCTCCCTTTGGTAGTTTCCAGAAGTCTGGCTTGGAGAAGAGCAGCAGCCTCTGTGAAGGGAGCAAGGGGCCAGTGGGGACCGGGGTCTGCATTGAGGCTGACATTACTGTATCACTGCCTGGTCTGTCAGGCATAGGGCTAGCACCCCTGCCCCTGGCTGGGCTTATCCCTCAGGCTGAAATACCCTTTTCTTCCTCTTTTTATTTGCAGGCAATCTGAAGCATGTTGTTTAGCAGAGAAGGAAGGCTCAGGTTTCTGCAAGAGCATTTCCTAAGCAGCTGGTGAAATTTGTGGCTGCAGGGGAAGTTTGGAAGAAATTACTGTTGGTTGATTATTTTTTTTCCTCTTTAAAGAAGAAAAGCTGCTGTGCACCACAAGAACTGTGGCTTTCCCCAGGCAGGAGTAGGGGCCCTCCAGCCACAGCCTTCCAGTGCCTGCAGAGCCTCCCTTGCTCCTTTCTCTAACTCCACAGAGTTTATTCTCACAACTGGTTTAATTTTTTTTTTTTAAGAGAGGGGCTGCTAGAGCTGTGAACCCTCCTCAGCTGGAGCCCAGCACCACATTGCCTTCCTGGCAGAAGCATTACTTCTGAGCTACCCACCCTGGGAGCAGTGCCAATGGCCAGCCAGGTCCTGGTGCATGGGCTGTGCCTCTTACCCAGGGAAAGGCACAGCTATTGTGTTTTAACTGAGAGATAGATATATATATAGAGAGAGAGAAGTTGGGGTTTTTTTTAAATAAAATATTTGAAATACTCCTCTAGCCCTTTCCTTTCTTCTTGCACGCACCCTGTCTTGCCAGTACTCTTTTCCACAGCACTTTGCATGTTCAAGAGAGGTCCGGCCAGCGCTGAAAAGCAAAGATATGCAGTTGCATTTGCAACTATCTCTTCCAGCCCCATCATGTAAGGAAGCACAGAGACCACACACACACCCCCAGGGCAATGGGTGAGCTCCTGGAATCCTGTGATGAGGGGCCATGCTCCAGGGGTGCTCTACCAACCGTTGAGGGAGATGCAGGGCAGCTCCTGTCCCGAGGAATCTGAGATGAACCTCCAGATACCACAGCACCCAGTGAGAGCTGCCACTTTACATCTCGGTGAGGCATTTCAGCAAGAGGACAGGTACACAGATACCTGTTGCAGATCCCTCCCGCTGCCTCAGGCTGTGGAGCCTGGCCCCGGCTGCCCATGTCCCCTCCTTCACCTGACCTGTGGAACTTTTATCTGTGCTGTTTCTTCTTAAAGATGTGCAGTTGCTGTGGGAAAGTGTATTTCCTGTTGTTTAAATTAGATTCTCTTGGAATAAATAGCAAGATGAAGGGACTCCGGCCTCATTTGTTTTGATTTCTTGCTTTTCATGACTGATCCAAACAACAGGAAATCTGTCATGGAGGAAGTTCAGCTGGACGTGGCTCCCGTGTCCCCTGGAGTGACTCCTGACCCCCTCCCTGCTTTCCCCCATGTCCTGGCGTCTGCTGCGGTGGAGTGGGGTGAGACCATCCTTGTGCAGTAACTGCTGGCAGGAGGCTGGCACTGCCACTGCCACAGCAAAGGCTTTTGGTGCCTAGGGGAGATGTCAGCCCTGGGGACTGTTCAGCCAGGAGAAAAATGAGGTACGAGGAGCTGGCCAGCTACCCCTTTTGACCCATCTCGGGGCCCCCCACTCTCTGTCCCCACACCAGACACCTGCGAGACGCTTCAGGAACGCAACTGGGAAAACAAATAAATAGGAAACTCCACCAAGCGGCAAATGTTGTGCCACTAAATGGAGCTTAGGTGAGGTGCAGGGAGAGCTGCACCCGCGGACGGGATTCGGGCTGTGGCTTCCTGAAGCAGGCAGGTCCCTACCCGCACGCAGTGACGGAACAGCCCCCACTCTGCCACCTCTGTCCTCGCGTCTCCGAGCGGGGACGTGGATGTGCCATTCCTCCCACCCTCTCGCAAACGGCAGGGATACAACGGGTCGGCCGGGGTGGAGCGTCCCACGGCACCCGCGAGAACGGGAGGGATCTGGTCACCCTTCCCACGCCGCCACCGCCCCCCGTGCCCCCGGGCAGGGACACAGCTGCCGGGAGCGGGATGCCCCGCCGAGGCCACTTGCGGCGGGGAGGGGGCAGCCCACGTCGCCAGTGGGGGCTGCCCAGGCCGCTCCCTCGTACCTCGTGGGCAACTTCTCGGCGGGTGGCGGGGACGGCCGGACTCGCCCCGCCCGAAGCACACGCACCGCACCCGCCACGCCAGCGGGAGGCGCTGCATCTCCGGGATAGCCGGGAGCGCCCCGCCGCGCGGTCGCCGCGCCCACCGGATATCAGCGGCGAACCGGAAGCGGAGGCCCTTTCGCGGCAGAGCGCAGCCATGGTGAGAACGCGGCGCGGCCGTTCCCCACTTCTATCCGCCGCCATCCGCCGGCCCTTGCCGTCTCTTGTCGCCCCCGCTGCATCGAGGACTGTGGGCGGGAGCCCGCGGCCAGGGCCATGGGAGGGCGGCGGCTTAGGGGGGTCGGGGAGGGCCGGCTGGGGGGCCGGGCCTGGCGGTGGCCTGTAACACATCCTGTCCGTCCTGTAGGCCCGCGGCCCCAAGAAGCACCTGAAGCGCGTGGCTGCGCCGAAGCACTGGATGCTGGACAAGCTGACGGGCGTGTTTGTGAGTGCGGGTCGGGAACGGGGTTGGGAATGGGGACGGGCCTGGGCTGCCCGCAGCAGAGGCACTTGCCGCTCGCTGCGGGCCCGGACGGCTTCTCAGTCCCCCTGGGGGGATGCTCGAGCCTGGCGGGGTATGCGGGCTCGCGCGGGGGGTGGCGGTGAGCTGCGATGGTTGGGCAGTGCAGGGGTGAAGGGGTGCTTGCCGCGAGGAATTCTGCGAACAGCTTTCGTGTTTCTCCTGTTTGCAGGGGAGATGTCTGGGGTATTAACTGCTCTCTTTAACATGCTCGTGCATTTTCTTCACTGGGGCGGGTAAGGGGATGGCTGTATTGTGTTGGGGGCACTGTTTCGTGAGGCTGGTGAGACTTCGAAGAAAGGCACCGTGAATACCAGAAGAGGTGTCTGCAGCCTGTCATTGCCTGCTTAGAAGTTAGACTCCATGAGGCCAACTTTGGGTGCTTCTGTGAGAGCTGTGTGGGTGGTAATATTCCTCCTGTGGGGACAGTTGATGCCTCTGTTGCGCCTGAGCACCCAGTAGACAGATTCTGTTGGCAGGCACCCCGTCCATCGACAGGCCCTCATAAGCTGAGGGAGTGCCTTCCGCTCATCATCTTCCTGCGGAATAGGCTGAAGTATGCCCTGACAGGAGATGAGGTCAAGAAGATCTGCATGCAGAGGTTCATCAAAATAGATGGCAAAGTCCGTACAGACATCACCTACCCTGCAGGCTTCATGGGTGAGTGAGGAAGATTTATGCAGGTACATTGGGCATCTCTGCTGCAGTGGTGGGGGGCTGTTTGTGAGGCTGGTGTGATCTGGGGGGAAGGACATGTTCCTGGTGGAGTTGAAAAAATAAGTATAAGCAGTTTTGATTTTGTTTGGAGTCATGCACTGCAATGAAGAGCAAAGCTAGATATCTACAGCCTGTAACCACCTGGTTGCATATGCGTAATTTGCTGTCCAGACTTAGCCTTTGGCAGTTTTCTAATTTGCACTGTATCATGGTAAAATATGTGAGCGTGTGGTCAAGAGGAGATACCAACCTCATCATTCACACCTGATGTGTTGTTCTGCAGCCCCTAGTTCTTTTTAAATGTGAGCTTCGTGCTGAATTACAGTGTTGGGCAACACAGCTGATAACAACTACTGTTTTGTTTCTGTCTGAAATCAGATGTCATCAGCATTGAGAAGACAGGCGAGCATTTCCGCTTGGTGTATGATACTAAGGGCCGGTTTGCTGTTCACCGTATCACAGCTGAAGAAGCCAAGGTGAGGGGCTTCAGCTTGATCGAAGCATGGGCCGAGTTGGGTTTGGTTGGGGTGGTGTTTCCTCTTTGGCCTCTTCTGGACAGGAGCTGGTGGCTCTCTTTCCTGAGAGCTGAGCCCACGGCACCCTTGAGAAGATCAGGGCCTTCAGAGTTGGGGTATGAAGTCTTTTGGGTGAATGGAAGAGCAGTTCCCAAATGACTGCAGCTGCATTGTCTGGTGCTTGAAATGACCCTATAGGCATGAGCCAGATTGCCCTCACAGGGAGATTTGGGGTGGGGATGGCTGTGCTGTGTGTGCAAAATGAGGAAGGTGCCCTGATGTAGGCTTTCCTGGCCAGTGCAGCCATTGTTCTTGGGGAGGCCGCAGCCCAGAGTGGGCAGCAGTTCCCAGAGTGCATGTGTTCTCCAGCTGGCTGTGGCATAGCCGTGTGGCAGACCTGTGAGAGGCATGGCTGAGGCAGTGAGGTGGGCAGGTCGCTGCCAGGGATTCTGTTGAGAATCCTGGAGTGACTGGGTGATTTGGTTTGCAGTACAAGCTGTGCAAGGTGAGGAAGATCTTTGTGGGCACCAAAGGAATCCCTCACCTGGTCACCCATGATGCTCGCACCATCCGCTATCCAGACCCCCTCATCAAGGTGAATGATACAGTCCAGATTGACCTGGAGACGGGCAAGATCACAGATTTCATCAAGTTTGACACGGGTAGGTCTTGCATCCCCTGTGACACACTTTACTCTGAAGTTAAATACAAATGGCAGACATCTTTGCTCTCAAGTAGAGAGGCAGTGGTGGCAGCCTTGGGAAAGGGGGTTGTGTCCCTGGGGCATCTCCAGCTGGAGCAGGGATTACTCCCATGTGGTGGCAGTGGGAGGCATTTGGTTGTGGAGTGAGTCAAAGAGCAACAGCACCAGGAAGAAGCAGCGAGCTGGTGGAGCAGTTGCTTGAGCCTGGCTCTTGTGGGGCTATGAGTGGAAAGTTCTGAGCAGTCTGGTGCTTTGCTGTGGGAGAAGGTTAGGGTTGTGGAGCCATCAGCAGTGTCAGGACAAGTGGTATGGGAATGGCTCCTTGGTGCTGTGTTCCAGTGGCCACTCTCTTGGGCCAGGGTAGCTCTGTCCCTGCCTTTCTCCACTGGTGCTCATCCAAGAGCCCAAGCAGAAGGACTTCACTACAGCATCTGCTGCCTGCTCTTGTCATACCCATCTTCCTTCACCCTAGGTAACCTGTGCATGGTGACTGGTGGTGCCAACTTGGGCCGTATTGGGGTGATAACCAACCGGGAGCGACACCCTGGGTCATTTGATGTGGTTCATGTGAAGGATGCCAACGGCAATAGCTTTGCCACCAGGCTCTCCAACATCTTTGTTATTGGCAAAGTAAGACTGCGCGGAAGGACATGAGGCGGGTGGGTGTTATTGGGAACTGCGAACTGCTGGCTGAAGCAACAGGCGTTGGTGTCTTCTGTAGGCAGCTGCCTTCCCATCCAGAGAAGCTCCAGTGCTAGCACCAGTTCTGGCTCTGCTCCTTTTGTCTCTGCCTGCTCTGGGAAGGGGGAGCATCTGTAAATTTAAGAACGGGGACATTTTCAAGAAGCAGCCCTGTCATTTTTTTCAGCCTTCTGAGAGTTGGGAACTGAATGCTGCTCAGTGTTCAGACTTTGATGTGACCTGAGCAGCCGCTCTGGCTGAGAGGGCCCTGACCCCGAGGGGTCTGCTGTATCACCGTTCCAGAGGGGTTCTTTTGTCCAGGCTGGGAAGGGGGCGTTTTGGTTTTGGCCAAAATGAATTCTTTGCGGCTATGACTGAAAGAGGTGGATGTAGGCCTGGATACCTCCAGCACCTTCCTAAAGGGCTTCTGCTGGGCCAGTGCCTCTGGCCAGTATGTGGCCCAGCACAGGCAGGGGCTGGCTTCTGCTTTTGCCTGCTGAGAGGGAGAGCTCTGCCCCTGTCTGGGTTTTCTGATAGTAGGTGGCTGCTTCTCTTTTGCTGCAGGGCAACAAGCCATGGATCTCCCTGCCTCGTGGAAAGGGCATCCGCTTGACGATTGCTGAAGAGAGAGACAAGAGACTGGCGGCCAAGCAGAGCAGCGGGTGAACTCCAGCTTGGGCTGTCAGTGCTCCTGACACTGTATAAATTAAACCGTTTACCATGTGTCTGTGTGACTGGCTGGGGAGCATCCCAGGGCTGGGAGGAGCTGTGCCGTGCCAGTGTGAAGCCACACTCTGCTCTCCTGAAGGTTCTGCTGATCTGGAGAGACCTGGTGACCTGAGCAACTGCCAGAGCCACTCTCCAGAAAGTCAGGCAGAGAGGAGCAGTGCTGAGACCTCCAGGCTGCTCCGTCCCTTTGGGAGGTGTTGGCACAAAGGCTCCTGGCCATTGTCCCCCGGGGCCTGCTGGGCGCCCAGGTGCCTGGCAAGCGCC
>WTSP01017909.1:0-44085 GCA_025331215.1 Actenoides lindsayi | reverse complement strand
GGGGGACATTTTTTTTTGCGTGGGAAGTGAGAGGGAAAACTACATTTGTTTTAGAAAATACCCCCCCCCCCCCCCCCCCCCCCTCAAATCAGAGGGTCACAAGATGACCAGAGTGTATGATACAAAAATTACAAAACAAGATGATGGAACACAAATTTAAACCAAATTAAAAAGAAAAAAGTAATGCTGACAAGCTTGTGGCAGTATGATCTGCTAACAATTTACTCTGGAATTCTCTATGAAAATTTCAATTATTGTGCAACATATGAGATCTAGCTATGACTATGTTTTTTCCAAAGGCAAAAAGAGGTGTGGGGGGGGAACCAACAAAAAAAGTGCCACTTCCTTAGATGATACTATGGCATCTCTGTCCCTGTTTTAGCTGAATGCTTGAACACATGCTTAACAAACATGCTTAGAGAGTCTGCTGATATAAGCTTTGCTTTGTTACCAACTTTAACACTAGAAGAGGCTGACTGGAGTTCATTATTGGTATTACAGTACAGCAGAACAATTGCTTTTCATTCTCAGAAGTAACTTGTCTTGCTGCTTCAGGTTGTGTTCCCTTTGACAAAAAAGGGGAGGCTATGCCTTAGAATGGAGGTAGGCTATGCTTACCATCTGTGATGGGGAGCCCAGATAGTAAATCCAAGCTTTCAATTTTATAAAATAGGAAATGAAGCAACAAGATGTGAGGAGAAGAAGGGGAAAGAGTTGAAAGGCAGCTCATATGGATGTAGGTGGCCAAAAGGCACACCAGAGACCATGTATGGCTCTGAGTAAGCCTGGCTCCTGCCTGCCCGTGGCTTCTCGCTTTCTCTGTGTCCTTGTGACAATGAAGCTGCCCTGAACTTGCAAATTGCTACTTTGGTTGTTGCTGAAAGGAAGTACTGCTCACGGGAACCTCGGTTTCTGGCAAGAGGAACTTTGCCCTAATTCTGGCAACTCTTTCTGGGCAGTCATCATTACACCCAGTGCCTAGGCAAAGACTCTTAATGAAATCTCTTTCTGAGTGATGGTCCTATTTGTGATGCCTTGGCTCCTGCTTCCCTGTAGGCACTGGCTTATATCAGGAACTCTTATAAAACCTGTCTTTCCATGAGGAAGGTTTCTTCTAACTTAATCTACAGAGGAATTAGGCACTGGTGCTCAGACCTGTGTGTGCCAGGCTGCTCTGTGGCTGTGGTGATGGACAAATGTAACCATGCAGACTTTTGGAAGTGCTTTTCAAGAGTCTGGAGAATAAAGACAACTGTGAGGCTGCCAACCAAATTCTAAACTGACTGTCTGGACTCTGCTCTTTTTCAACCAAGGTTCATGGTTTTTGGAGCCACAACGCTGATTTTAAAAAACAGGGAGAGGGGGGAAAAATGTGGTTATATTTTCTGTTTAGTATGGGTTGTGTCTGTTGATGAAATAGTGAAATATATTTAGGTCTGATTATTTTTGTAGAGAATGTATATGAAGTCCAGTTTCTCCTGCTGTGTGAGCCTCACTGTGTTCAGGGAAAGTGACTTTTCTGCCTGCTTTCTAGCGGAAGCATCACTTCCATCTCGGTAATCCTGGGCAAGTGCCTCTCTGGCTCTATATAATGCGTCCTTGCTGCCTTTTTTCTGTGCTCCTGTGGTATTTTTTGCTTCTTATCTCTTACATACATGCAGTTCCAAGCAATAACTCTCAAACCCTCCAGCGACCCCGAGACACCACAGCACAGGTCTGCTCACACTCCAGCCCTGTACATGGCCTGTGTTTTGGGTGGTGACTTCTCTAGTTTTGGTTATCTAGCTCATAAAATACCTTCAATACTTTTTTTTACACTGCCCCTGAATAGGAGATGGCTGTTGCACCCACCAACTTAATGACCACAATCAGCCACCGATTCAGGAAAGGATCTCTGGGGAAGTCCAACAGAAAGAGAGGGCCAGACTATGGTGAAATTAAGCAACATAAGCATTTGTAGTGTGTTACACATAAATTATCACTACAGTCTTGTTTTAAAGCTTTTATGTGTGCTTGACTTCATTATCATCGCTACTTAAATTTGCATGTGGACATAGCTAGTCCCCATGTAACCTACCTTCATACTTACCTAAAACATCTGCAATTTCTTCCAATTTATGTGATTTTGGTGCAAGATCTGAGGACTACTGAGAGGCTAGTGGGTAATCTAGGCTAAGAAAGATCTGGCCTCAATTCCACTGCAGTCAATGGTAATTTGATTCTGGGCTTCAGTAAGCACAGGGCTCATCTCTTCAAAGAAAAAGACAGTAAAGAGACAGAATGGTGGTGCAGTAAAACACATCTGAAGATGTTTGTCATGGCAAAAATATCGGGTGATATTTTTAATTTGGAAAGAAAAGAAGGAGAAAACTTGCAATTTTTTACATATTTGGAGAGTTATTTGCACTATTAGAGAATTTTCTCACTTATGGTAATATCATTGGGTATATCTCGTTAACTTGCACAGATGATTGCTGAAAATCCCTTTTTTGTCTTTTAAGGGGAAATATCAACAACTATGAGAAAGTCTCTTTTTCTGTTTTGGTTTTTTTTTTTTTTTTTCTTTTTTAATCGTGGGAGCCCTAGGCTTGATACTACTGCTAAACCAGTATAAAAGTTTCCTAATTGCTACTCTGATAGAAAGTATTTGGCTTATACTGCACTAGAGGATGCCATTTTCACCACACTGTGGTGAAGTTCCTCAGTATGGTATTTTTCTGTGACAGCATGATGGGTCTTGTATTCCAAACAGCTTCAGAAAATGTAAAGATACTTTCCCCTCCATCTTACTGTTATGACTTTCATGTTAGTCCTATACAGTTGAAAATCTGGTACTAGATGCATGTAGCCTTAGCATCAGATTGGGTAGGTGTGAGAACCATCACACTTTGTGGAGCTGTGAACTTCTCTGTATCTCCTTCACACCTTGCTGCTAGAGTAAAGAGGAGGAGAGCAGCCGTTTGCGAAGCCAAGCTGTCCATGTCCTGGCCAAATCCTTTATAGATGGGCCAATTTCCTTCCCAAATGTTTGATCATGGTGGTGGTGCTGATGTTCCAAAGACAGCCTGGCAAGCAGCTGATTTTTGCTGGCAGGAAGGACTAGTCTTTGGAAATTTAACTCTGAATTCACTTATTCCTGGGAAAATGAGAGGCAGATTTCAATCTTCAGACCTTTAATCTTGGTCAGTCATCCCTCATTTTTCTTTCAGAAATCCAGAAAGATTTAGAAAGCAAAAGACTTCAGTGAAATGGGAAATGAGCTGTAGTTAGGAAAATATTTTCTAGCCAGATAACAATCCAGAAAGTGCTTCTGAGCTCTGAAGTATTTGTTACCATTAAATGAGAGTTGTTTTTTGTGGTTTTTGTTTGTATGTTTTTGTTGTTTGTGGGTTTTTTTCTTGTTTGTTAGTTTGTTGTTTTTTTCCTGATAATGAATATGCTCTTTCTTGGTTTATATATTTAATTAAAACATCATGGAGAATATTAAATACATGATATTTCAGAAATTCATACTCATTTTGCTGACTGTCCTGGAGCCTCTTTTGTCTTTTCTTAAGTTTGCCTCTGACAAAATGTTTGTGTTGCTTGGAACTGAAGATTTATTGTTGTACTCAGCTTTACCCAAGCATGCAAATGTTTCTGGGAAGCTGACTATAAACTAGGCCATAAGCAACCAGAGTCCCATAGATTATGTCCCAGGGCCAGCTGCTAGGATATTAGAATATGTTATGTTTTGTTGTGAGATAACACAATCTTTTCCTGAGTGTGCAAAAATACCTGGGGAAAAATTGCTACTGAGGGGGCCAGAGCTAGAAGAAACTCTGATTGTGAGCTAAAAATCATCATTATCAAAACTTCTGCTCACATGATGCTTAAACCCCTGAGCTCCCCAGGTATCGGAAGGTCTTTTCTGCACATGCATTTCTACCCAGATGTTCCTTGGTCTTGGTGGGGTGAGATGGTCATGTACCTGGCACTTGTGTGGACCCTCAGCCCCTGCAGTAGGTGTCCCTGCCTGCAATGAGCTGCAATTCTGCATGCAATGCTTTGGCAGCTGTTGCTTCTAAAACACAGCTGGAGGGAGAAGGGGCAGTGCCCCCTTTATAAGACTGCTTGATGTCCACAGCACTTGTCCAAATTTCTCACCTAATATGATTTCAAAGGGGAAAAATTCTGTCCCACTTCTGATCCAGAGGATGCTTCTGCAGGGTTGCTTGGAAAGGGAACAGAAACCCTTCTCCCTGCGCACCTTAGTCAGGAGGGCAGGCAGCATGGCTCAGTCTTGTTCTCTTTCCTGGGCACAGTGAATGTTGTCTTGTGCGCAATTAGGAAGAAAAGGCATAGAACTCTTTTCTCTTCAAATAGGCTTTGGCCTGGGCACTGGGACATATCCCCAGTAGTAGAAGACAGAACACTGAGATCTTGCATTTCCCATTTCTGTGTGGTTCTTCAATCACCTCTTTATTTTATGGATTGGAGAAGGTATCATTGGCTGTATGTTAACACAAAAGGTGAAGTCCAGGGCAGCTTTTGGAGGAAAGGAAGTAGTGGGGTATCTTCAGAGAGTGTTTTATTGACACCAACTGAAATGGCACATGGAAAAGGTCCATCTGCCCTTGCTTGTTACAGAGAGTGCCTCTGGCAGCCAGAGCTGCCTGCATGTGGCACCTACAGGCACAGTGCTTAACAAAGGTCCTGAAGTCCACTTTGAGGCCAAGTACCTTTTTTTAATACTTTAAAAAAATTTTAGGCATCCTTTTCCCTCACTGAGAAGTGTATTGCTGACAGCTTTGTAATTTCATCTGGTGCCAAAGCTGATTCCTGCCCCCCCCACCCAGAAAGCAGGAGAAGCTCTGCCCTGAGAAGGTGCTGGTGGTGGTGGTATTTCTGACTCAGGGCTTCTTGCAGATGTTTGTCCCACGTGAGGACTTCCCTTGGCAACCCTGCCTTGAGTTGTGAGTGTTGCTCGCTGCTCCTGCACTGCTGCTTGGCCCTGTGCGACAGGTACACCGCACGACCATAACCTCTTCCTTTGGCAAACAGTGGTAAAAATACTGCAAGGAGCCAACTGTGGTCTTTTGGTTTGTTTTTTTTGTTGTTGGGGTTTTTTTTTCCCCTTTCCTCTGAAGACTTTCTCCAAATACCTGTAAGTTGCACAGAAATGATAAATCACAGTGTGTACAGCCTGGGATCTCTCTGTTGATATGATGGATTTAGCAAGCCTGACATGCATCCCTTGGCATGTCTGGGTCAAAGAGTACACTAAGAAATGTAACGGGGGAGTGGAAGAAGTTGCTGTCCCAGCTGTTTCTTGCTGCTTTTCCACCGGAGATTGCAGGCTGGTAAAGCTGGAGGTGGAATAGGATGAATGTGTGCGTCTCATCTCAACTGCTTCTGAGCAAGCAGCAGGGGCTCAGGCAGCTTTTGTCAGCAGATTGCGCATGAGGGTTTCTCAGCGGTGATGCAGCTGTGTCAATCCAGTGGCTTCTCACCACTGAAAGGGGTGTCCCCCTTCTTCCCTCCCACTCTGCAGTTGTGGTCCTGCCTCTGTCTTTCACAGGGAGTAGCACCTTTCTGATCTGTTGGTTCAGTTCACTTGATAAGCAGAAGAAAATTTTAGACTGGAGGGGAGCTGAGTTTGTCAGTTTTCTTTTGGTTTTTGTTGTTAGTTGGGGGTTTTTTGCTTGTTTGGGATTTTTTTTTGTGTGTGGTGTTTTGTTTTTGGGGTTTTTTTTTTTCCTCTCTCTGGTTTTAGTGAGCTGAGCTGGCTCTGGGAGGTTGGTAAGCAGGGGAGCCTCTGCAAAGAGGTGGTAAGAGTGGTGAGAAGGGAGGATTGCCCCTTTAGTCAACAGTAGCTGTCAGACCAAGCTCAGCTGCAGTGGCAACCAAAGCCTAATTAAACAGCACATGCTCAGCATTTTCCATTTTCTGAATGCTGCAGAGCATTGACTGAGCAGCACATCTGCAATGCCAGGAAGAAATCTACTTCTGTGCACAAACTAACACTTGCTACTTAGCTCTTATTTTTATGGAATGCCTTTTGTAGTTTCTTTGCTTTATGTTTCTCCATGTTTTCCTTTTTTTCTTAGAAACATAGAAAAGAAGGGAAAAAAAAGTTTCGTTATTTTTTTTGTTTGTGGGATTTTTTTTGTGTGTTTTGTTTTTGGGTTTTTTTTTAAGAAAAAAGTCCTGACAGAGAACAATTTTTTGCTTGCTGACTAATGTAACTAAATTCATTAGGTATTTTTTTGTTCTGTTAGGAGAAAAAAAAAAACCTTGGCAAAGATTGTCAGTTTAGATGGCTATTTTTGCCAGTAAATAAATAAATTCTGGTAGGTAGTTTTAAGCCACTTCAGATGTCACAGGCCAGAGAGGTGGAAAGCTGTTCCTTGAATTTTAAGATGTTTGTGGAAATAATTCCCATTGTCCTACGGGGAGAATTAGGAGATCTGCTCACAGATATTCCTGGTGGCTTCACTGAAGTAGTCGGGGCTGGACTTGCCTTTGCATACGCAAAGGGCAATAAAACAAGCAGCCAAACGGTCATAGAGGTCCCCATAAACATATCAAAGTTTAATGCTTAGTTTATGTAGCGGGCCTTGAATGTCTGTAGAAGATGGGTTTAAGCTGGACTGCCAGACTTGGAAGCATTGCAGGCATGAACACATACTTGGTTTCTGAGCTCTGCTGTGAAGGCAGTAACAGTCAGGGGGAAGGAAAGGGGACCAGAAAATGGGTAACGTTTTAAACCACTGTTTTGTGAGCGTTTGGTGTGTGAACGTATGTCAACACCCACAGAAAAGGGAAGACGCGTGGCATTCGACGTTTTTCATTTTTTTGCAACCCTGTCACTTAACAAAGTGCTGGGGCCTCAAACAAGCAACAGCTTCTGCCACTGATGCCTATAATAGGGCTGTGCTGGTAATAAATTACGGCAATGAGCTTGTTAGCAGAGTCCAGGCCTTAAACACTTGCTTGGTAACCGTAGCTATAGCTCCAGATCATCAAAGTGCTCGAGGAGACCCAGTGCCTGTGGGAGGAGAGCTCCTCTAACCCAGGTTCTGACAGGTGAAGGGGCAGGATTTCTCTCTGCCTTACAGTGCTGCTAGTAAAAAGGCTCAGCAGCACTTGGCTCAGCTCTCCTGCGAAGATAAGTAGCAACAGCATTTTTTTTCTTTTTTTTTTCAATATAGGAATTTGACCTCCTGTTACGGTGTGCACTGACTAGTTGCATATGGAAAAAACCTGCCCGACCCTATTCTGCAGGCAGAAAACAGCTTATCTTCAGCCTTTCATGAAAAGACTTAGACAAAGCAGAAGATGGGAGCTTGTTTCTCTCAGCACTAATCACAGTAATGTAATATGTATTTGCTTTTCTCAATTACAGGCCTGAAACGGGAGGCTCTAGGGAAAACATTTGGGATTTTTTTCCCTTCTCTCTGACAATCTTATCATTTTAATGCTGCCTGATATTTATACATAAAGGAAGGGAAAAGAGGAGAGAACAATAGCATGAAGCACCATGATCTAGGCTCAGAGCAACAAAAGATGAGGAAATTGAGCGGCAGGTATGCAGTTGTAGGCTGCTGTGTGCAGGTGAATGGGGGAGGAAGCAGCAGCTCATAGCTACATCTGCTGGCCCAGGACAATCAAGACTCCTTTGCTGGTGATGTGTCGTCTTGGTGGTTAGGTCTGTGGCCTCATTTCGCTGGCTCCAAAACTTTCAGTCACAGCCGGTGCACTTCTGATCTGGAGCAGAGCCAGAAGAACTGCCCAGAAGGTGAAAACCAGGGGTCAGGTGGGTCCTTGCAGCCTCAAGCATCTCTGCTGCTTTCCCTAGGTCAGACCATGGTATCACTGAGGGGCACAAGGGGCTTCTCCAGCCCCCCTTCACACGTGGCCTTTGCAGTATGAAGCACAGTGAGAGAATTGCCCACCATGGGTGTGGGAAGAGGAGGAGGAGGGAGACTTGCACAGGTCTTGCTTGGGAGCAGGGGAGAGTGCAAAGTGCCTGTGGCATGGGTGGTGTCAGGGAACAGGATGGGTGGTGCAGGGATGTCCCCAGGAGAGGTCTGGAGTGACTGTAAGATGGATGGGACCCCAAGAGGTTACTGGGTGGGGAGGGATGGCTGGAAAGGCAGCAGTATGTAGCTATGCAGCTACATTTGGGCTGACATATCAAGTGTATTGCTTTCAAAAGGGTAAACCAAATCACTGAACTTGGTTATGTTTGGAGAGATATGTCTGTCCAGCTGTGTGCTTAATTGCTGCCCTTTTCTCATGCAGGATCTAGTCTGAGCTCCAGTAAAGTCAGCAGAACCTTGTTGACTTAATAGATTGTGCCTTTTAGGGCCAAGATATTTTTTTCCACAAATATCTTAGAATTTGGGCAGTGGGTGGGAGGGCAATTCACCATCCCTGCTTCCTTTCCTTGCAATTAATTTTAGTCAATGGAAATTTTGTTCTTTTCAGAAATGGTCTTTTTTAAAATAAATAAAAAAAGAGAGAACCTTTGTTTTTGCAAAAGAATGCTTATTTTTTTTTTTTACGATTGCATAGAAAAAACAATACAGATAATTTTTTTGTGGTTTTACATTTCTGATTTATTTTTTTCATGTCTCCCTTTTTAAGAAGCTAAAAAGGGAAAGAATGGAGTAATTATAAACTTTTTCAAGAAGAGGCTTTTAAAACTGAGCAGCCTGAAAGTCCCGAAGGAAAAAAAAAAAATCTTTTTATGTAGAGTGTCACCAACTTTTTCCCTCTGACCTTGCACATATTTAACTTAGGTAGAGATCATAGGAATCTAAAGTAGCCACACAGGAGAAAGAATCATAGAATGATTTGGGTTGGAAGGGACCTTAAAAGGTCATCTACTACAAACCCCTTTCAATGAGTAGGAACATCTTCAACTAAAGCAGGCTGCTCAGACATCTGTCCAACCTGATCTTGAATGCATCCAGGGATGGGGTACCTACCACCTCTCTGGGTAACATGTTCCAGTGTTTCACCACCCTCATTGTTAAAAACTTCTTCCTTATATCTAATCTGAATCTACCCTCTTACTTTAAAAGCATTACCCCCATCTTTCTTATAGGCCTCTGTTAAGTATTGCAAGGCTGTAGTAAGGTGACTCCGGAGCCTTCTCTCCTCCGGAATGAACAGCCCCAACTCTCTCAACCTTTCTTCATAGGAGAGGTGTTCCAGTCCTCTGATCATTTTTGTGGCCTCCTCTGGACACAATCCAACAGGTCTACATCTTTCCTGTACTGAGGACTCCAGAACAGAACACAATACTCCAGGTGGCCTCTTACCAGAGCAGAGGCTCAGAATCACCTCCCTTGACCTGCTGGCCCTGCTTCTTTTGATACAGCCCAGGATGTGATCAGCTTTCTGGGCTGCGAATGCCCATTGCTGGCTCATGTCCAACTTTTCATCCATCAGTACCTCCAAGCACTTCTCCACAGGGACGCTCTCAATCCATTCATTTCCTGGCCTGAATTGATACCAGGGGTTGCCCCGACCCAGGTACAGGACCTTACTCTTGGCCTGGTTGAACCTCACAAGGTTCACATGGGCCCACTTCTTGAGCTTGTCTGGGTCCCTCTGGGTGGTATCCTGTGCCTCAGGCATGTCAACTGCACCATGAAAGGGAGCTTCAGGTTGTCCATTTTTCCAGTTAATTTGAAATCTGTGAAAAATGTTACCTATTTGTTAGCATCCATCTCTCAAATTCAGCAGGTCACTGTCAACAGGACAGCTTGGAACTGGGAGGCTACTGAACTTGAAGTATGTTTCAGAGTTAAGATGGAATATTTCATTGAGGAGGGCTGATGTATCTGTCAACACATACAAAGATGCTAAAGAAGGCTGCAGGTAGATATCAAGGTCTTATTCACTCCTAAAATCACTATCCTGTCTTGTATATTCAAGCTTCCGGCTTTCTGTTTAAACCAATATTTATACAGAATGAAAATATTCACACTATAAAATTTCTAATATATAAACCCCACTATCCTCCTAATTATTCAGTCAGCTGTTTGGACATGTGCACTGACAGAGACAGTATGAGGAAACAGTGGCTCAAGTGTTTTTTAGTGTGAAGGGTGTTTTTATCTGTGTTAGCAACTGTTCAGTAGGCAGCAAGACCTTAATAATAAATATTTTCTTATCCTGATTTTGTTTTATTTTTTCCTGTTTCCTTATTTCTACAGCTTGCCCATTGGCTTCATGCCAATCTTGGTCAGTCTCACCTGAGGGATCAGAGGCAGTGAGAACTGTCCAGTTTCTGGGTGGGTTTTTTTCCTACTGCATGGCTTTGTTTATAGGATTTTTTTTTTTTAATTTCTATAAAGAGCCCTTCATTGCAGAGAATCCCTGGCACCTTTAGCAGATTTACTGAGAAACACCAAACTGTTTTTTAAATTGCTGCAAAAATGCAGCCACCTCTGAGGGGGAAGGTGTTATTTTTGCAGTTTGAGACAAGGTGCAGGACAAAAATATCTATCTGAACTCAGACTGTGGAGCACAGGGAAGTGAATTTCTAGAATGTTGTTAGGTTTCTGGAGTTAAAAGAGGATGTAGAAGGGCTCTGTGTCTTTAGGTACTAGCTTGGGTCTTATCTGAGATATATCTCCTCAATCCCTTTTCTCGTGTTAAAAAATTGGATGTACGTTTGGGAAACAGTATGCAATCTGATGGGTCAGAAACTAATCCTCTCCCTTGGTGGCTCCCTCTAAAATTGATTGAAGAATATTGATCATTTTGGCATGATGTTTCAGGAGGGCTACAACTGGGAGGCTGTAACCAGCAAATCACAATGAACTTTCAGTGGGTAGAAGGCTCTGTTCATGCTGAGGTAATGAAGGACCCCACAGCTGTGTTCCTCCAAGGTTTCTCATAGTAATTTTCCATGAAGCTATGGAAAAATATTTATCCTTCCTTCTATAAACATGTCTGTAGGAGATTTAAGGGAAGGCATGTGTGCAGACACACACAGAAAAGTCCCCTTACATAGTCATAATTAACAAAATGTCTATGTTTTAATATTCCAGGAGGTTACAAAAAACCCCTGTGTTTTCTTTGTCACCAGCTCCATTTTTTGTGTGTAATTAGACACAATCCAAGCAGTAGAGAGGTCTACGGTTCTCTCCACCCCTGTGGCTATCCACATACTGGGAGGACTGTATAGATTAAAGAAACTGAGTATTTGATGTCCTTCAGTAAGTGTGGGATGCAGAACATGAAAATAAATGCTTATGAGGACAAGCCACCTCTCTTTTTATTCCCTCCTTGCTCACATATATCTGGATTTCTTGCCTCTCCTCTCAGGAGCAGTCTTCATGCATTTCCCACCTCCATGAAATCAGCAATATTTAATTGCAGCAAGGCCCTTTTGAATAGCAAGGCTGGTGCTTTTATGTGCAATTATGTCTCCCCAGCATCTTGCCAACATGCACAGTAAAGTAAAAAGGGAGAGAGCTGAGCACATGCATACCCTCAAATGGAAAGTTGTGTTTATGTGATTGTGGTTGTGGTCGGACAGTAACCAGCTTTGCATTCCTGGGCATACACAAGAGATACATCTGAATTTTCTGAGTCTGACAGTTCGCTCAGTATTATTTCAACAAAAGGTCTTTGACTGGGTTATAGAGCACAAGATAAGAAAGGAGTCTTCTGGCCAGGCACTGTTTCTCTTGCTTTTCCTTGTCTCTCTAAAAGGGTGGCCACAGATGCAGATGACTTTTCTGTAGGAGTTAGAATATGAACAATGTTTCTGAGTCTAAGTGGGGATGGATTAGCCATTACTGGAGAAAATATTTTTTCACGATCAATCAAGTAGGAAATGTTAATTTTCTCTGCAATATGCAGCTTTTTTAGAAAAAAAACCAAACAACCCAACAACAACAACAACAACAACAAAAACCCCACCACACAACCAACCAACCAAAAAAACCAACAACCAAACCTGTCAGGTCGAGACAGTTGAGCCTATAGTATCAGTTTTATGAAGAATTGTGCCACTTTGAAATTTGTTCCTCATCTGCAGCTGAAATGAAAATTATAGTTTTTGAGAGTTCCTCACTCGGCATAATTTTCACAAAGTTTAAATTTCTGAATTTTTGACTGTTAGGGGTTCAAAATGGTGTCAAGGTGTTTCAGTGCCAAACACATGATATTTTGACTTAGAATAGTAATGCTGTTTCAATCAATAGATGAACTGAAGTCATAACAGGATTTCTAACAAACACACACCTCTCCAGAGTAATTCAGCTATTTTGTGCTCATATTGTAGGCAATAATATAGGAATAAGAAACACAAAAGGTCATATAATGGGATTTTAAATGACATCTCTTAAATTTCCTCAATTAAATTTTAAACAATTTTTCCTCTGGAACTTCCCTTAGCATTAATTTAATTTTAAGAAGAAATTGTGGTTTTATCAAAACAGGCTTCTGGAAAGTTATTCTGACCATATTTAATACTCATCAGCTGAGGTTTTCCCCCTTTCTCTCCCTCCCCTTTTTTTTTTTTTTTTTTTACTGAAATGTCAAGTTTAGTGAAAACTTACAAATTTTAAAGGGCCTCTGGCAAGGAGGAGACTACTAGGAGTGTTAGCCCTGATATCATGATGAATTTGTGCTTGGAACATTTATCACCCATATCATAAATGCGGATATCATGGGCTGTAGTCACATCCTACTGTGAACTGCTGTGTTATGCAGGCCAAAAGGACTTGACTGTTTCTATAAAAGGAGGATTATTCCTTCAACAAATTATAAAGACATCAGTCTTGGTAAGGAGGCTCTGGTGATGGAGTGCTATCCTACTTCAAGCTAAGCTATTCTACTGATACTTTTACATTTTTCACTTCAGAACTTGTTGCTCTATTTTGGTTTGAATACTTTTTTTGTTTTTTTCAGCTTCCAGACACTGTCCTTCTGCCAAATTACAGATCTGCATGCCTTCTATGACTATTCATGTTCCCTCTTGGTAACTGGATATTGTAAAACACATTTAACTTCCATCTTGACATGCTATGTTGGTCCTCTTATATCTATCAATGTCAAGCCTCTCTAGACGTCCAGACTTGCACTTGGCCAATAATGGTCTCGTTAGACCTGAGAACACAAAGATGACCCATATTTTTACAATGTTCCTAAATGTAGGATTGCTTTAGCATTGTGCTATTCAGATTAATTTCCTATGGAAGCCACCAGAGAACAGGCCAGGAGAGTGCTCAGTCATTGTTAGTGCTTATCTTTTTTTTTTTTTTTTTTCACTTCCAAATGTTACCTGCAGTTATGTTACACATATCCATATTAGCAACCCCAATAAATAAGTATCAGAGTGTATTGAGCACCATGCTACTAGTTTGTACTGCCCTCTGTGAGCCTTATGTGGATTATGAAGAACTGCTTGTTTTAGTGAGACTCTGTAAAGCACCTTGTGAAATCATGGATGTAGATCAGGATTTCTGTAAGACAGACATCACATTGTCACTTTCTTATTTTACATATTGTGCCCAAAATCTTGAAGTGCAATTATTATATTCTGCCTACCACAGAAATTCCCTTTCCCACCTGAATGCAGTATGTTTGAAGAAAGTGATCTCCAGGGTTGTCATTCTCCCTTACTGGTTCTGATACTTCTGACTTAGAAGCACTTGGAAGAGCTAAATTTGACCTCAGCTTGCTCAGGTCTGACTACCATTGATTCCAAGTTACAACAGGTAATGAAGCTGGAGATCTTATTGCAGCAAGGAATCAACAGATCTCAAAGTCTTAGCAGGATCCTAGAAAGAAACAGAAGTTCATTTGTATGCAAGCAGATGAATAAGAGAATCCATTGTTACGTGAAGACGGTACCGGCCTGTGATACACAAGTGCTTCTTTTTCTAGATTACCGTCACTCTTTCAGCCCTTCCTCCTTTATTTCTCCTCCTTCCTTTAGTATACTGTAGTGCTTCAGTCTACCTACATTTTAATTTTTACAATAGCTATATGGCATCAATCAATATTCTATCTGGTTCTCATTGTAATATGAATAAAAAATACTATTAATTTCTTGTGACCAATATATAAAATTAATTCAGAGGAAGGAGTTTTTAGTAAAATAATCAAACTGCATGTTCAGTCAGCAACTGATTTAAACAAATTTTAAGCAAATTATTTAAGTAGGACAGTTGTAGCCATTACTCTTTTCTTATAGAATTTACACCCATATAACTGGGGAAATGTGTTGAGCCCTGTGCCTTGCTCTCTACTATTTCTAATAGCCCTTCATTTTTATATTGGCTAAGCCTTGTTTAAATATTGGCCCTGTCAAGCTGGGAAGAAATAGAAAGGAGAACTACGAGAATGAGACAAAATATGATGTAACAATGCTAAAATAAACATAGTACAGGAAAGGCAAGAAAGTCAAGCTCATTGAAAGCTGTAGAACAAGCTGGAAATCTTCATGCGGAAGGTTTTTCCAATGGAAAATGCTGATTCATCCAGCCCTTTGTAAAAAGGTGTTAATTTCAAATAAACCTTATTTAGAAGGAGCTATTGAAAAACATATCCATAACATTACAGTCTACCTTTGAAGGTTTGAAATTAGTTCAGTTTTGTCTTTGATATTATTCAGTCCATTTTGAAATTTTGATTGGCTGGGAATTCCAATCTCTGTTTAGCTTTTGCTCTTTTTCAGAATGGCTTTGTTAATTATCTGTGTTTGATTTCTTTGTGTTTTAAATGGAAATACTGAGTTTTCTCACAAAGGGGGGGGGGGGGGGGGGGGGGGGAAATGTTATGCAAGTCAATTATACAGAGAGGGTAGTTGAGCAAGAGTAACCTGAAGGGAAAAGTCTATGAAGAAAGTAGAAAGAATCTTGTACAACGGTACCTAGAGCAGCATCTGATGCTGAACCAGGCATTTCAGTGGCAGATTCTCCAATTTGGATGTACATAACCAGACTGTCAGAGTATTTCAGTGAGAGCTCAGCCCTGCATGATGGCCAGCAAAGTCTGTCACTGGATTTCGGACAGAAAAAGCTAAGCTTCTCTTTCCTTATGACTTTCTTGATCTTGGTTTGCCTTTTGAAAACCAAGAGAGGAGGATAGTCCCAACTAGTCACAGCCCCTTCCCATGGCATAGGATGGCAAATTCACTTTCCTGCTTGGTATCTGGACTTTTCAAAGCTTGAAAAGAGCCAGCAGGGTCCATCTGCCCATGTTACTGGCAGTCGTACATTTTAACTTCATGATGCTGTGGGGTTCACTTTGTGATTTCTGGACACTTGGAGGTGACCATCCCAGAATACTACTAGAAAACTCTGTGCTTCCTTACAGCCAGGACAAAGATAGGGAGACCAACCTTGGAGGCCAGAGTAGGAAAGCAGGGTGAAAGGCAGTGTGTTTTTGTAGACTGGCTTCTAGCCAGATGAGTAACAGCCACCTTTCATTTAAACTACATGTAGGACCAATCAAGGAGGGCTTGAGTGGGGGGAAGGGAGAAACAGTAAATGCCGGAGTGTCATAGCTATTGAAGTATGTTTAAATGGCCCTAAAGGAAGAAAAAAATTAGAAAAGTTTTTTTGCATTAAGTACTTACCACATGACACTTGAAGCTTGGCAAAGTAACTATCTCTTGAGTCGTTTTTTTTTTTTTAAAATGTAGGACTTTGATTATTATTTTTTGTTTACAGAGGCATTATTGCATCAATGAGAGAACAGACTGTTATCATTTTTCCGCTTAATAGAAATAATTTTGGCTAACTGCCTGGGGTCAGCAAATACTGAGATTTCATATGGTGCTCTATCACTTCCATGGCACATACAGAGGTCTCAGTGTCCAGGTGACACCATTCAAGAGAGATTTGTAACTTGGCTCCTTAGTCAAAAGAACATAGGCAGAATGGTTTGCAGCTGGGATATTTGTATGTTCCAAGTCAGGAGGTTTTAGCTGTAGTAACCCTTTGTGACCTCTCTCCTAGAAGAAGTGGCACATACTGAAGAGGTTAGATGGAGAAATGGAGACAGCTTAGCTTGGGGCAAGGACTGTGACACTCCACCTTTGCCATTAATGGTTTGCTGTCATTCGCTGGGCTGTGAACTGTGGCAGATCAGCTGTTGTTTCATAAGCCGCAGAGCTGCCCTGGCAGGAAGGGTGAAAAATCTCTGGTTGTAGGTGTTTGAGGGAAACCTGGGGAACTACTGAAGAAGTTGCAGGGTAAGCCCTTTCCCTGCATGAATCAGAGCCCTCCCTAAGAGATGCAGGTTTAGCAGCTACCTGGAGACATAAACACCTGCCTTTATTGCTGTGATGAGGAGCAGCATAGAGACTGCAGGGCACAGGCAGGGAAATGACCTGTCTCTGTATGAGCAGCTGCTGCTGACCTGGCCACAAATTAACATGAGAAATAAGCTTGAAATAGCACATAGGTCCATCATGCATTGAGATCTCTGTCTGGAAGAGGAACAAAACCCATGAAATAAATAACTTTATTTAGAAACAAAAGCAGGAAAGAAAGTCTGGTAGGACAGTCTGCTGAGCCCAACATTCCTGCTTCTCACAAGGACAATGTTTTATGACAATGCCTGTTATATAGGAAGATGCCAGGGACACACTGGAAGGATGATTATATCTGATTTGCTGTCACTTAGCATATGAAAAGCTTGCTAAAAAAGTGGGTGGATAGTAGAAACGAGTTGTGATATTAGAAGAACCTGCTGAGTTGCCTTTGTAACTACAGCATTGTTACAAATGAAAGAGTAAAACCCAAACGCAGGGACCCACCTACTCTGCAGTAATGAATGGCTTTGGTGGTAGAACAGAATCTCCCCAAGTTCCTGGAACAATCTTTTGTCTAATGAAGATTTGATCTCAGTCAGAGATTAACCAACATCAGAAAGCATATTAAAGACATGTTCTCCTGCAGGTCATGCTTAGACCCTGAAAAAAGAATTTTTTTTAATATGTCAGCTGGTATGCTTAATTGTTTAAATTTTTCAGTCTATCAGGAATAATATTTAAAACAGTGAGTGTATACATATGCATTTTTAAAAACTTATTGAATATGATTAGTCCTTTTTATCAAAACAGTATAATATATATTCAAAACTTTGCTACTTCCATAACACAAACTAGTAAAAATAAAGCTATTTTCCCATTGTAGCTGTAGCCTAAAGCTATATAGAGATTGTTGGTATTTTAATAGTGGTAGAAAATTTTATCTGTCTCCTTAACCCTTTCCAGATCTGGTTTGGCTTTCTGATGCAGATGGGACATGTCTGGCAGAGTGAGCTTGCTAATGACCCAGTGATAGGTGCAGCATGGGCACCTTCTGGAGAGCCAAAACGAAGGCCAAGAAGGTGGCATGCAGAAGTAATCAGGCCAGCGCAGCGTTGCTGGCTGAGCATTCAGGTTAGTGCTCATTCTGCCCGAGTCCTGTTTCACAAGCATGCATTTTAATGACGAGTTAAATGGGCTTGCTTGTTTAATTGTGCGATGCTTTTGGCTTTGGGAGTGGATCATTCTCAGCGCTCATCCACGGGTGCTGGCGATGCCTGTTGTGCGTGGGGTTGTTCCTGGCCGGGTGCCGGGCATGCGCGAGCCGGGGGCAGCGGCTGCAGCTGCGGGCCCCAGGGACCCAGCACACTGGAGTCGTTTGTGGTTTGTGTACAACTCGCTGTGTGTGATTCGGCAAACTCCCCGACCCACTACAGCCGAGGCCCATCCTCTCCTGACGCTTTCCAACTGGATGGGCTATGCTGGCTGGGGACAGATGTTGCTACTTCAGTTTGTCCAGTGAGTTTTGCCCCCTCCCCCCAAATGTAAACATTTTTGTACCTGGTAAAGTTAGTTAAAAGATGAAAGGAGAGAGGAAAACTGGTTATCTGTTTAGCTGTGAGAAATCCCAAGCTCAGGTAACAGTAAACAGCATTAATTTTTAATTTTTTTTTTTTTTTGGCAGACATCTAGCAGAGTTTTACCTGTTATCTGTATAACCCAGGATGGGGGTGCATGTACACACATGGCTGGAGGACTGGGGAGTTAAAAGAGAAATGATGTCCCATCTGGCTTAAATATTTACATAGTTTTAGTTAAGTAGGAGAAGAATATTTGAGTTCAGTTGACCCAAGCACAAAGGGTGTGTACTTCTTCATTTCCATGGGGCAAGAGGCTCCTTCAGCTGAACTCCTTTTCTCTCCCACCTGCATTTTCTGCTAAAATAGTTCCTGCCGGGCTGTTTTGACACCAGCTCTGTGTTGTTAACCTTGTCATCAGGTTTGACTGCCTCTGGACTGACCTTATCACCTGTGTAGGCAGAAGCCAGAAGTTTTGAAAAACAGACATTTTTTCAACGTACCTGTCTTTCTTCCAGAACAGAGGCTGGTGACAGCAATTCCTGCAGTATGCACAAATCCATCCCCACCCCGTATTCTTGTTTTCATGGTTCTGTGTTTAGTATTGTGCTTGGCTTTTGTAAAGATTTTTTTTGTGATTAAACTCATAGGGAACCTGACCTAATTGTCTCTAAGTATTATGAGCAAATTTTTTCTGGTGACCGTTGTTTTAATTTTTTTTTTGTATTTGTAGCCCATTTTATCTGCATGTGCAATTAATGCCATAAGTCACTGTAGGTGTATATATTTGTGGGTTTTGCCAGTTGAAGAGCAAGATGAAATTTCCCCAGAACTTCCCTTGTGTCTCCATCCCTCCCCCACCCTCCTTTTTTTCTTGCATTTAGAAGTGCTGGCAAAGAATCCAGTATAAACTCAGCCACTCTCTCCTTTGTATGTGCTTCTCTTACAAATGGGATGTCTGTTGTGGTCATGGTTAGGACTTGGAAGCTGCCTAATCTTAGCAACAGACTACAGCTTACTGCTCTTCTTCTCCTGTTACCTCAGCATCTGCAACCCTGGCAGTGGTAAGGTCTGTTCAGGCATGTCAGTCCACCAAAGCCTGAGGTTAAACAAATGTGGTCAGCTTTTAGTTTAATTTAAGGGAAAATAAAAAATAGAGAGTTGCTAGTTGGCTTTGTTTTTTTTAAAAAAGGAAAAGACATCTGATTTCAAGTTATACTATGATTGGTTTGGCTCTGACTTTACATTGGAATGCTTGACAGAAATGAGTGCTTCTGTTAAAGGAACTACAATGGACAGCAGGACATAAGCAAGCAACAGTTTTAATGAGCTTCTCTTGTTCCTAGGGAATAGAAATTCCCTGTCCCTATTAGAAGCATGTCTTGGCAACAAAAGATCATTTCTTCATGAATCCTGGGTTGCCTTAGCCTTTCAGGAGGAGGTTGCACAATGTGTTGGCTTTAGCAGTAGACCTGGGTGAAAATACTTCCCAGCCTTCCTCTCCTTCTCCTGTTCCTGTGCCAGGGTTTGCTGCTCCATCGACCGTGCCAGTCGACAGTTGGTCATGATGGTGACAAGCGAACTACACAGAAAGATCCTGAATTTAATTGTCCCTGTCGCCCAGGTCTGCAGGAGGAGGAAAGACACCAAAGAGCTGTAATGTAGAAGGGGAACTGGCCCACCATGATGGATGACGGGGTGAGCATTTGCAAAACTGGCCACTCTCCCAACAGTGTGTACCTTTCTCCCCAGCATGAAGGGCAAAGGGTTCCTGGTCTCCCAGGAGGTCTGCCAAGGTCTGCTGTCCATCCTTCATCCTTTTTTCTGTTGTTTGCATAATGTTATGGTGACATTTAGTGGAAAGTCAATAAAAGCAGAATACACAAACACCAGAGTGAAGTGCTGAAGGCCGTATCAGTGGTGCCATCCTGCATCAGCTGACCCCATGCCGTTAGCCCAGCCTTCGTTTACTTGGAACAAACTTGAATCTAGTGTAGAGCTGAGCAAAAAAGGAGAGGCTGTTACAGGCAGATGTATAAAGAATCTGACTGAGAACAGTGAACTAACTGCAGAAAAATACGTTTGGCCGATATATCTTTTCTGGTTACAAATATTATGCAAACAGTCTTTGATTTCTATTTTTTATTTTTTTTTTCTTTTTTTTTTTTTTAAAACATCTTTTCATCATCCTCAGTGAATGGTTAGAGGGAGCATTGCTGAGTCTGGAGAATACTTGTACATCATTTGAATATTTGTTATTTGCTTTACCTCCGTTGGTTACTTGCAGTGTACTGTATTTTTAACTTTTTTTTTTTTCTTTCATTTTTTGATACCTTCCTTGGGAATTCCCAAACCACAAGAAGCTTTTACATTAGCTCTGCAAATGCTCTCAGTGCAAATAGTTGTGCCAGTCTTTTAGCATATCTTCATTAATGGATATATGTTTGTACAAGAACCTACAGTGTTATCCATGTTTGTGAACCTCCTTGAAGATGGAACTAAATTGCTATGAATGTTTGCAGTAAATGCATGAAAAGGGACCTTGAACACCATCAATTTTCAGGGTTTTCTTGAACAAATACCTGTAAATACTTTTCCTTTACCCTGCTGTACTATTTTCTCCAGTAAGAATGTAGCTGGGATAAACAGTGCCTATAAGTTTTAAAAAAAAATGAGATCCACATCTTCTATTGCTGGAAAGGATTTATTTTTGTGAGCTGAGTATAAAAATAATTCCTTAAACTCTTGCTGCAGAGTAGGGGACCATTAAGCTCAGGTGCTTGTGAAGAGACAAAGGGTAAGAGGCAGGGTGAATTCTGCCTGTCCCACACTGTTGCTTACTGGAAACAAAACCTTTCTGTACTGGTAAAACAGGAGTAGAGTCTGGAGCATATGATTGTCCTGAAGCAGAGAGCAGTGTGGGTACTGTTCTGGCAACAAGGCTTCTCACCTGGCTTGGGTAATGATCTAGACCACCTGTGAGAGCCATTCAGCTGGGTCATAGGGGTGGTAACACTGTCCTGGTAACTGCTCCACTCTCCTGAATGGAGATGGTTCACCCGACAAGGCTCCTGTCCTTATTGGGCATTTTCTAAAATGAGAGCACTCCAAGTTCCTACATGCAGCTCAGATTGTTCATAAAGCCCTCCTGTAAGGATATCTGTTACAGCATCCCTTTTGACTCCCTCAAGATAGGAAAATTCAGCTTAATTAGTGAAGCCTCTTTGCATATTAAATTTGGTAGTCCCTTAATATTTGTCTCATCACGTATACGACACAGTCTGTCTCTGCTTGAATTGTTTGTTTTGACTAACTCTCATTTACCTGAAACAAATTCGTTTTCTGTAGGTTTTGGTGGCTTTTGCCTTTTTTCTTTTTTTGTTCTTCTTCCTTTTCACACACACACACACACACCCCCCAATGCCTTGGTATTTTAGAAATTCTTGGGTAGTCTTTGAAGGTGGTTTCATGTTGGAGCAAGTGTAATCCCTTTCTGCAAGAGAGGAGACAGCTTTTAGTACTTGTTTGTTTTTTTGTGCTTTTTTTCCCAGAGGTGAAGAATTTTCAGAAAGTATACGCATATCTATCAGTCAGTCTCTTTTTAGCTTTTTTTCTTTGTCTTGCTGTTCCAGTCTCAGCAGAAAGGATGTTGCGTTGTCTGCTACTTCTGTGGTTTTGCCCTGTGTTTATATAGAGTGTTTCTATTTACTGTTTTGGTGAAATGTCTGCCTATCCATTATTATGTTATACAAATGGGCTTTATCTGTTCGGCCCATGTTGCTTGATTCCGAATGCTTGATTTGTCCTGAGGAAATAATTTAATTCTGGCAATACCTCCTGGTTTTTGTTCTGACAGGCCTTATCAGATAGCGTAGTCTTTGAACTTTGCATGTCTCTTCCTTTTTGTCTCTTACTTCTACTCACACAGGCAGAAGTAACATCGAACCTATGCATGGCCTGGTATCTGTGCAACTCTTGTAATACACTCTCAAAGTTTTGGGGTTGCTATCAATAACTCTTACAACGTGTTCTCTTGTGGTTTATGGTCATTTTCTACTCAAATGGTTTCACTTCCTTATCTACTCCAGGCAGATAAACAGACCTGCCGTTAAATTAATCGAAACAGGAATATAGAAATAACATACTGCGGTTGTGAGGATGGCTCCTTGGTGATGCTATTGGTCTTTCCAGACCAGGCTCAGGAAATACATGCACAGCTGCTCCTCACATGTTGTCCTATGCATGCAGGAACTAAAATAGTATTTCACATCATGACTATAGCCTTTACATATAAAACTGCCAAGTTACCCAAGGCAGAGAAGACACATCCTGTATTATCATAGAAAGGACCTATTTAAAATTTGTCTGCTCTGCATTACATCTTTTGGTCTTCTACATCTTTGTTACTCCTGTATAGGTTGTTACATTAAGAGACTATACCAAGAGACTTGTCAAAGCAGAAATTTGGAAATTCTAACATCAACATTGAGTGGTCCCAGCATAACACTGATTTCTTCAACAGACCACCTCTGAAGTGTGCTATGATAGTGTTTGGAGAACTGCTAGGCTATCTTTCTGTAGTTTGACCACTTGAACCACTGAATATAGGGTAATGTCTAGAAATTTATAGAATAGTGCTTTCAGGAAAGGGCTGTTGACAAATGACGGTTCATACAGAGGAATTAATGAACACTGGACAGCTTTGGCTTTTTGCCTATGTCTTCATGCTTATATGTTGAACTTGGTGTCAGAAATAAGTGGCTTCCTGTGAGTACGTGAAATCAGAAACCTAGGAATATGTGTAATACATACAAGCAAAGAACTCAAATGTCAATGATACAAACCAAGAAGGTTGTGACATGGCTCTAAGGACACAAAAAAAGACAGAAAGGAGAAGAACCCTTGGTGAGCTAATAGCTGGCATAGATTCCAGAAGCATCAGAAACAGCAGTCTGAAAAAGCCCTTGTAAAATTCCAGATGCACTCCAGAAACATCTTCAAACTTGCAGAAAATGCAGGAAGTATCACATGCAAAAAGTTTTCATCAGCTGTTGCTGAGAAGTTCTTGGTTAATACCAGCAGTACAAAAGGGATGATTTGTGTGAACATCAAATCTCAAAAGTCAAGCTACACTTTAGTGCTGAGGACAGAAATGATGTAATTTTGAACAGAGCTGCTTGGAAAGCCTGAAATAAGCCTGTCAAATAATGGCAGTTATGCTCCAAGATAGTGAGGTAGCTCCCATCAAATGCAGAGTGCAAACACAGAGAAGAAAAAGTATAAAAATAAACCAAGTTTCGTGCAGGAATAAATGCATAGAAGAAAGCAGGAAAAGATGAACAAATGAGAAGGAAGTTCTGGGGAGAAGAAAATCCTGCTGTATTGAAAAATGCTTCAAGTAGTGCCACCTGCATTGATTGTGGTAGACGATACCACTATTGAAAACTTAGTAAGCACATACAGACCAAAAAAAAAGGAAATAGAATAATACCTGTACAAGACAGTGCTCCAGCTCTAGAATAATGAAATGAAACGGCTGTAAACCTCAATCTAACACCAGCACAAGGCAGCTGCATGCAGGCAGGAAACTGTATGGCATGTAGAGGGTGTGTTGTCAGTAAAAGCATTGTATTATTAAAGGGAAGAATGTGAAAATGTAATCACACACACTGCAAATATTAAAATATTCACAATGAATCATCCTCATTCCAGTATACAAAACACAGGGAAGGCACCAAAATGAGCTTTACAAGATGAAGGTGCAGTTAGTACTGATAATGCCAAAGTCACTGCTAGTCACCAATACTAGTAAATTCATACTCCTTGTGACATGCCAGATGGGACAGACAAGTTATTAATAAAATAAGAGACATGAGGAACTCTAGAAATCTATTCTGAGCAGACATATATTGCAGTATCCCTACAGCAAAACGGCTAACAGATTATCAAAATGTTTTTGAAGGCCTGAGATTTCTTCCAGGCAGTCTGCACCTGGAAAAGGATTAAAGAATTCAGCTGCTTTAGAGCTTGCCCCACAGAGTAATTGCTGTGTGAGGAGGAAAATATGTAAGCTATAGGGAAATTGAGGGGGAGAAAAAGTTAGCATTGCTGGTTGTAAAGTCTACGGTGTATGTGATTTGAGGAACCGGTGACAAAAATGAAAGGCAGTCATCTTTGGCACTGAGTTTGAGGGTACTGGCAAATGGATGTAGGAAACACCTTCCCACATTCTGGGCATCAGTGAGTAAATGGAGATGGATGAGGATGGCATTTAAGATCAAAACTAAAATGAAGATTATCAGTGCTGCCAATAAGACATATTAACATACGGGGTCTGTTACTGATGATACTTCCATGGACTGTTACAGGGAGGAGTGGAAGCTATGTCAAATCAAAACCTCAAACTCATCAACTTGTTGGAAACAGGGAAGTAACTCCGTAGCAGAATGGAAGAAAGAAAAAACAGTGGTTGTCTGCATGCCCTATTTAGGATGGGGTTGCTGGGTTGCAATGTCCTGTGACCCCCTTAGTGCCAGTTCTACAGTAGATACCCACAGTGAATTTGTATTTACCTCCTTGATCAATTTAAGCTCTTATACTCTCAAGTAGAATTTGAGAATGGATTTATTCCCAGCTTCTCAGAAATCACTTGGACATTTGGTATTATGCCATTATTTATGCTGTTCTCTCTGGAAATTGTATTGAACATGATGCCAGTGAGATACTTCTCGAGATGTTCTTTAAAAAGGGTAGTTCATGACTTTTAGGTCACGCCATTCTGATTAACAGAGCTAAGAGTCAATCACATTGAAAAGGGTAATGAGCTTGGGGCTTTTGTGTGAGAAATGTGAACTCTGAGTACAGGGATGTCAAACCATTTGCATCCTGCAGCTTTTAAATCTTCATATGTTTCTATTTTGACAGCTGTCTCTGCCCACTATAGTGCTACACTGGTTTATATGGAGACAGACTATTGTAGCATAAACATAATGACTATCGGAAATGTAAGCACCTGAGGAAATTTTGAAATTAAACCCTGTGAACTTTAATGACGGAAATGCCTCCTCTGAACAGGGCAGCTTTGTACTTTCTATAAAGGGCCACTGAAAGAGTCTGTACTGGGAAGTACCTGTTTCCTGCCTCAGCCTGGCACTTCCCTTGTAAGTGGGAACATGATCGAGAAAGGCCCCTGTGCTTGTCAAACCTCAGTTGCAGCATGGTCTTGCAGATACCATTGTCAGAACTGCTCTAAAGACCTGCAGACTTCTATCCTGGTGAGTCTAGCTGCAGATCTGGTTATCTGCCTAGTTCTAGAAAAAGAGTGAAGGCATTTGAGAAAAAAAATGACCGTCAATGACAAAAAATGTGTTGCTAAAACTTCTGATAGTAACCCCGCAAGTCTTCCAGTGCAGTGTTTCAAATGAAGTGTACAGTATTATAAAAGAGACCAATGAGTATATAATTAACAATCTTATGTAAAATGAGTTTGTAGCAAGATATTGTGCAATGGAGTAAGGTCATGAGATCCTTGGCCTGATAGAGAGAAAAGCCAAGCCAGATATGGGCCAGTGTGTGGGCAGTGGCTGGAAGGAACTGTGGAACAAGCTGCTCAACACAGACAGACATGTAAGAAGGGACGGATGTAGGGGAGGAGTTGCAGTTATCTTCCAGAGTTATCGAGATGAGCAAAATGTCCAAGATAACATCATCTGAAAGCAGCTGGATCAGTTTGAGAGCAGAAAATATTTAAGAAAGATATAGTGAAGCAATGTATTAAAATGCTAGTGATATCGTATTCTTGTCATAATAACCCTGGTTAGCCAATACCTGATGAGCGGTTGTAAAACATGATGCAATGAAGCCAAGGGGAAAAAAAGATAAAGAAATACACACCATTTCTGAAAGACTTTGGAGACCTTTTCCCCTGCCATACAAATTGCCTCATTGTCAATTACTGTTTGGATTTTGAGAAATCAGTTGAATTGTTACATGTTGTTATTGTGACCATCGTGGACAGAGCAATGGTGATTCTAGGTAACGTGGTGTCTCAGACTGCAGTTTCCCGTTGGTGGATTCCACTGTGCTGCTGTTGAGTTTGGGCAATATACTTGGCAAAGAGAAATCAGTCGTAATTCATTATTGTCATTCTACAGCCATTCAAGTGGTGGGACTAAACCAGCACTTTAGATTGCTAAGGTTCTCTTAGACAAAGCTAAAACAAGGAAAGAAAATGGATGGAAAGATATTTTTGCTCAAAGAAAGCCCTCACAGAAAACATAAGAATATGGTGCTACAAAATTTTGTGTCAAGCTGTGCTTGAACTTTGGTACCTATTGCTCCAGCCTGCCTGCAGCCTGCGATACCTGTCTGAGAAATAATTGTATCTTCGTGCTCTGATTTAGACTTGCCTTTCCAGGCTCTGTATGGGTGGTTCCCTATGAAAGTCATTATATATTTAGCCTTTGACTCCTTAAAGATTTGCTTTTAAGGCCCCAGTTATTGCATCTCAAGGGATGAAAAAGTATATATTGGTTTCCAGATCAAGAAGTGTAGGGGAGAAACTGCTCTATATAGTTTTGCTAATTATCCCTTACAAGACAAGGGATAAAATAAACTTGTAAAGTGTGATGTGGACCCACTGGTGAGAGGAAGACTGGCCTTTTGGAGCAGACTTCCAAGAGTTCTGGTCTTCACAGAGGCATGCATTTAGTGAGCAACCAAAAGCCATGGAAGTTTTTTTTGCTCCATCCTTCAAATTGGAATATGTAGGCTTTCTGTCTGAGCATGATAGTAGTCCTTTTGAATTCCAGAGACAGCTACATATGTATAGCTATTCCCATGAATAAATACTCTGAGTTGAGATTTCAATTTGTACTGCTTTGCTGCCCTAGAGAAAGGGAGTTTTCATCCACTTGCTCATTAAGAGCACACACTGCTTACGTAATGGCCAGTTACTTGCAAGCAACAGGCTAAAATAAGGAGTCCATGAGGCTGAATTGGCCTCAGTGATTTGTCACTTTCCTTATGAGGCTATTTTGGACTATTTTTTTTTTTCTTCCTATTGTGAATAGAGGGCTGCTTATCTAGTGTTTGTAATTTATTAAAGACCATGTGCTGAAGAGTTGGTGTAAAATTATATGAGCGTGGAAAGAAGGCACGCTCACCACAGTCACAAGTGGTGAGGTGCAGATGAGCTACAGTAGTAGCTTGGATTTAGGACAGGGAGGCAGCAAGTCCTGACAACTTTCTCACACTCCTTCCCTCTGAGGCACTGAATAAGTTACTTCCCTGCCTCAGTTTCTCTATCTGTGAAAACATAAGAACAATATGATGATGATAGCTTGCTTTCCCCAAAGGGGTTTGGGTGGATTAATCAGTTAATATCTTTAAAATACTTTGAAGATTAAAATGATAGTGTAGATATAGTCTAGGACTAAACTTCATATTAATACAAATCTTATTCTGGAAGTTCAGCACAACACAGAATATAAAAAAGTGCATTTATAGTGGTGCAGTTAGTTAATATTCATGGCTTTGCAGTGAATGCAAAGATGGGAAGGAGAATAAGGGATTATTGTAGAACAGGGCAGAATGCATGTTGTAGACTAATATAACAAGTCGTTTTGCTACTATAAAATCATCTTCAGACAGCTGCAAGGATTTTCATGTACTGGAGCTGGAACAGGAGAAAAGGAACAGATCTTGGTAGATTTGCTGCTATAATAATAATCCGTTTTCCCTTCCAGGCAAAGCCACTGGGCTAGACCTTGCTTGTTGTGGTGTTTAGTCACCTTTGCACTTTATCTTACCTGCAAATCTCGGGCTGGGAATCAAATTGCAGCCCTCCTCAGCAGGTTAAGTCACTGTGATCCACCTTCTATTGTTAAGGAGTCATTGCTAAACCGAATGCAGAATGAAAATTACCTGTCCTGGGGTGAAAAGCAGAGAGGCAATGCTGTCCTATCTCGGTGAGATATTTTTTTTTAGGCTTGGGAAAAAAAAAACCAACCTCTTTGTTTGTTGGTTGGTTTTTTTTGTTTGTTTGTTTTTTGTTTTGTTTTGGTGGAGTTTTTTTGGGGGTGTTTTTGTTTGGCTTTTTTTTTGATTGGTTTTTTTTCCTTCCACAGCAATATTTCTTTGCGTGTCTGATGTATGCTCTGAAACCATTCCAAGTTCTGTGCATTCCCTTGAGTTAATATTTAATTCCTTCTTAAACATTAACCTTAGCTAGACTTGCTTTTGTAAAAGAGGACTGCTGTGCTAATAACACTAATCATTTCCTTTGAAAAGCACGGGAACAATATGGGGCACTGTACATGTCTGAAAAGTAAACTGTCTTTTAATGACATGTTACTGTTTCGCAACACAAATATTTTTTTTTTGCTATTTCTTCTGGTGTTTACAAACTGCTCCTGCCCAAACTGCAATCCATGAATATTCTGTGGTGAACCCACCTTCTGTGCCTACACCTTTGTTATGAAGCAAAGCAGTAAGGCAGAGATTAATGTCCTTTTACTCTCTCACCCGTTCATGTGGTATTAAGTCAAGTGCAAGTCAAATATAAATATATATGTAGCTATAACTACCAGATGAATGGCACTTGGTACAAATGTTTCTCAACCACAGACATCAGGAAGAGGTTTATTTAATCATTTAATTTTTTAAGTTATCAGGCACTAAAGACTGCATGGTCAAATTAATATTTTCGCAAAAGTGCGTGCACAAGTATCCGTTAGGTTGGAGCCCAGTTGATCTAATCCCCACATGGGTAACGGGCATTCAGGGCCTAGGACTGTGGGCAGCAGAGACTAGAAGAAGAGGAGGACTCATTTCCAGACACTCATGACAGGCGCAGCTCTGCAGGTGGAAGAAGATTGCTAGAGGAGACTTGGGCTGGACTGTGCCAAGTGCCTCTGCTGCGGCCTGGAAACTCCATCTGAGTGGCACAAGGCAGCCAGCGGCACAGACCCAAATGTGAGGCATTGCCTTACAGCTTGAAAAACCTCTTCTACTTGTGTCCTGCTCAGAGTTTAGCTATCCTCCTTATCTGAAATATGAGATACTGATAGTTTTTCTCCCTTTTCTATCCTTATAGAGGAGTAAGGCTCTTCTGTAAGCAGCATTTTAGGTAATGAATGGATATTAAAAGAACAAAAATATTTTTCCCTTCAAAAACCAGTCTGTATATCAGTATTTTAAGTCTTGGAATATTTCAGGGATCAGTTCTGATACCAATGTAATGGAAGTGAAACCCAGGCAGGGAAGATATTTTATGCTAGCTATGCTGAGAAGGTAAGTGTAGTGAAGAGGTCCAGGCTTGATGTCTGCCCTGTGGAAGTCAAAGCCATACAGGGAGCTTTAGGGCAAAGGGGGAGAGTGGCAGATTTGTTGACATATTGGGTTTATGTTTCTATGAACACAAGTGAAGGGGTTTGAAGTAGCATTCTTAGGACCCAGACCCAGTAATGTGGCTATATTTGGGTGCTGCTGGCAGGTAGAGATTTGAAATCACCTCTTCTAACAGAACTGCCTGCACCACTCTGAGCACCAGGACTTTGGAGCATGATGGTGAGCTATAAGAGGTACCAGAACCAGCATTCAGTGCTGTTGCAACCCCAACATGCAGGGCCTCATCTTCCATGCATGCTGCTGCTACCAACATACCTGGTTGAGCAAGTGTGGCAGCAGCACAGGACCAGAAAGACACTGACAACTGAAGGTGGGGCTGCCAGGATAGGCAAGGAGAAAGATGTGTGGTAGTGTGGCAAAATTGTTGATGTAATTGCACTATGGGAATCTTTTGTCAAGAAATGGGTGGATGCTTCGCTCATGTGTCCTTGCTGGATGCTGATAAGACATAGTGAGACTCCACCAGGGCCTCCTGTGGGAAGCCATTAAATCCACATTTTCTGGGTTATTTCTTCTCTAGGGAATGATAGAGAAGCTTATCAGTGCTGCATTCCTAGAGGCCTCTTGGCTACCCATGAATGTTGCTTCCTGCACCATCAGCATTGAGAGTGTTTTTCTGTGAGGAAGAGTGGGGCCATTGTCTGACATGATGAGGAGCTGAGAAAGGAATGGACCTCTTCTCTTGCAGGAGGCACTCAGGGGGTGGAGGTGAGGTAGGAAGGGGCATTCTGGGTGGTAGAGAGCAGAAATAAGAGGAACTCTTTCTAGACACCCATGACTGGTGTAGCTCTGCTCTTCTGACACCATTCTGAGTACAGTTAGTGCAGGCTTTCAGCCCTCTACTGATACAGTTAACTTCTCCTAGATATCTTTTCTGCAGAGCAGGAATTGTCCTAATTATTTTGTGGTTCTGGCAAAATCATTTTTTTGTTGCTATTCCCCCTACATGTGCATAGTAAACCATGCTGACCAGTGTGAAGCTCTGCAGAAAGTATCCTAGAAATGCTGCCCCTCCAGTTCTGCCAGCCTGGGTGACTACCCAGTTTATCTCCTTGGATGTGCTGGCCCCACTGAACTCCTCAATGCTCATCTTCATCCTTCAGCAGGAACAGAAGAGGAGCAAAGGGCTTGTTCAGAAGTTTGGTGCACACTGTTTTGCAGGGTAAATGGGAACAGAAGGTCAGGCCATTATGTATTTCAAAAAAAGGAGAAGGGTTGAAATGTCCTTCTCCAAAAAAGCTCTGGAGCTCTCTCCTTCTCCTACTTTGTGAAAATTATACCAGTCCAACCAGCTCCTTTACTCCCCATCCTTTACTTTCTAGAAAACACACACAGAACTGGAAAAGACCCCTTCGATTAATGAGTCTAGGCACTCCTGTCTCAGGAAGCATTTACATGATCCCTTTCTTGAATTCATGAGGTTTCTTCTAAAGGCCAAATATGGGGGTTTTTGAGCCAGAACCTATGGGGAAGCCATTGGACTAGCCTAGTGACTAGTACCTTTCTTATAATTTGTAGTCTAAAAAACCCCCAAACCCCAACATTCTGTTGACACCAGTCAAAGGTCAGCATTCTCCTGCAGTTTTTTTTCTTCCTGACAGAGGTAGCCCTGCTATCTTTCAGCTTCCGGGAACAGTGTTGCTGCACACCTGGACAAACTTGGTGCTCGGGTGGCTCTTTCTCCCCTGTGCCTACTGCCTGACTGGGCTGATTCCCTGCCTAACTTAATTAGTGTGTCACTGCCTTTGCTATCGCTGCCTCCACCAGCCTTTTGCCCCAACAAGCTTTGCCTTGACTCACACCAACCTGGTGCACAGAGTAATAATGGTAGGAAGGCGTGGAAATGTTTTTGAGGAGACTGACACAAGAAAGCTTCACTAAAAGGAGTGATGTTGACAGGAGATGGAGGTAGGTAGAAGGTGGGAGACTGGTTTACCTGTTAGGCAGGGCCTCTGCAGAATGTGCAGAGATAAAATGAGAAAAATGGAGGAAAAATACAGGGCATCAGAGTGGAAATAAGGGCAGAGGGACCTAAAACTGAGCCCCAGGGAGGAGAGGACAGGCTGTTGTTTATCAGGAAAGGACAAGAAGCACACAAGCAGAAGGGCTCAGTCAAATCGCTAGACAAGGAGAAGGATTTTGACAGTTAAACCGATGTGTTCTTGCACTGACAGATACATTGCTGTTGTACAGCAAGTCTGTGTTTGCGTTAGGCAACAGGTACGAGATGACTGTGCGCCCTGCAATGCTGAAGTATAAACTTCTCCTTTTCTTTGTATAAAAGCTCCAGGGATATCCCAAACACAAGACCTTGCATTTCAGATTTCACTGTTTAGTCTGTGCACTATAATTTAATCTAATATGACAAAATATTTGTAAGCACACATTTGTTTTGTCATATGTGTGTTTTACATCTGATCCAAAGCAGAATTACCATTTTACTTGTGATGCTCTTTCTTTAAAAGAAAGAAAAAAGGCCTCCTCTCCAGTGCCGGCCTGATCTTTTGCTAATCTACCGCGATCAAGTTTTATGACCTGGGGTCACACTAATCCCCAGTGGCCATGTAGTTACTATAGTTTCACTGATAGAACAAGGTTTGCGCACTGCAAAGCGAGACAGTGTCTGTTTCTGGCCGGGGTAACTCTGGACATCAGTGTGGGCCCTGCTCTGACCTCTCGGCTTCCTTTGTAAATAGATTCGGTGACTCTTTGAATGAGAAACGCCCCCTTTCCGCTCATTCAGCCTGTTCTTCTTTGCTCACATGCTTTTCAGGGGGGTTTAGCATGGTTCTGGGCTTAAGGTGATGTTGGCGTTTGAAGTTGCA
This sequence comes from Actenoides lindsayi, assembly GCA_025331215.1. Classification (NCBI taxonomy): domain Eukaryota; kingdom Metazoa; phylum Chordata; class Aves; order Coraciiformes; family Alcedinidae; genus Actenoides; species Actenoides lindsayi. The sequence goes on along the minus strand of WTSP01017909.1, from coordinate 12,001 downwards.
TGTTGAAGGGGAAAAAAAGTTTGCTCAGGTTTTGTGTCTGGCTTCATAAAAATTTGTGTTGCTGTTGACTTGCAGATAAGTAATCTTCCTTGGACAAAGGTTATAGTAAAACTGCAAAACCACGTAACTAGCAAACTTTATGGATTCAGTGGATGGACTATGGGCATGGATATCAATAGTTCAGTACAGTCTTAAAAACTCAACTTCTGGTTTTCTTTTTTTCCAGTTAACCTTCACATACCTCAGTTTGCCATGTGTCAGGAATAATGACAATTTTTACTTACTTCATAAATCAGTAGTGATTCTTAGAAGACAGGCTAATACCATATTAATTAGTTTGGGGCAAGGTGAGATAAAGCCTCAGAGATTCCTTATCTGCTGGGCTTATCTTTTAACTAGATGATGTGCTATGAGTCTGTTTGTTTATTTATGCTTGTGAAAAGGAAAATGCCATCAAAAAGTGTGATATTGCTTACATAAATGCTGCCATGACTGCTTATGACAGGCTTATTTATTAGAAACTCACACAACTCCTAGAGTTCAGTTTAAGGTGTGTTGATTTCTTCTTCTATTGCTTTAAATTATGTTTAAATTTAATTGATTCAGATTGTACTGAGAAAATAAGCATTCACAATTGGTATGCAACTTCCTTGTTTGCCTCTTACCCACTGGAGGAAGAGCTGAAGGGCTTGGCATGGAGTAAGGCAGGAGTGATAAGATGCATGACTACTTAAACGAAGGCCACAATCAGTGCTGGACAGGATTTTGGCACTTGCATGTTCCCACCCTCCACCTCTGCCCTGGCCCGTGGAGGGGGAAGCCAGGTAATGCTGCGTCCTGTTTTGTCAGTCCTGAAACTGGAGGATGTTGGTCTCCAAAAATGTCAGCCCATGACAAGCAGCTTTCAGCAGCTCTAAATTTGCTAATGGCGCTAATTTACTTTAAATGCTTTTCCTCTTTCAGAGCCTCTGCCCTTTGCCAATGGGATGGGACCAGCCTCCTTTTGAGTTTGAAATGTGGAAACCTTTCTGCTTACTTGCCACACAAGCTCTGCATTGGATGTAGCAAATGCAGTTTGGTATCTCCAGCAGACTGTCTCCTCTCTGTTGTGTTTCTTATCCCGTAAACTCTTCTCAACCTGGAGGCAAAAGCTGAAATGTCACAAAGCAGGCAGCTGCTTCTTCCTAAAACACCTATGAGTCAGTTCCCAGTGGGCATGAAGATGAAGATAACCTGGAAGGCTTGCGGGGGCAGGCTCCATTCATCACCTCACAGTTCTTTGCTAATCTGTTTTAACCCTCCCAGACACTTTTTTCATCAGTCTTACAAAACATTTCAAACTTCTTGTCAATCAGGAGGACTGTCTTGACCACTGCATATGAGGAAGCTGGTGTTCAGGAAAATCTGACCTAAATTTTAAACTCTCATGCACTTGAGGTGTTTGTGAGCTTTGATTTCAGTTAATAATGACAGATATTCTTATTTCCATTGTTGGGAAAGCAGCTACTGACACTGAATATTGGACACCTGCAGTCCACAAATAGGTATTGTTGTATGTTGTCACCTTGGTGATACAGAGTGACCTTTCAGTAGTAATTACACAACACTAAGCATGATACAGAGATAATTGCTGAATTATTTTTAATGTTTTGGAAAACTGCCATAACTGTTCAAGATGCAACAGATTTATGCTGTTTGTCTAAAAGAAGAAAGGAGCTTATACAAAGAGCTGGGTTTTTTTTGTTTGTTTTGGTTTTTAGGTTTTTTTTAAATAAATAAAAATACAGTGTCTTTTGGACTCCAGGTAAATGAAGGTGATGTACTGGTTGATGGAGAAGAAACTATTGTAAACTATAGTGTTATACGTTCAACATGAGTTTATGTGTAGCTTTAGAGTCAAAAAAACTATTCACTGAGGATTAGTATAATAGTTGTGCTCTTTTGTTTTAGCGTCTTGTAGCTGCGCTCTGTCTAGAGAGAATGAGAAGAATTTAGGTAAAAGAATTAAAAAGTGTGGATTGCTTAGCCCTGAAGTGGGACCATACTGATATAGGATGCCACTGTCTATTGTATCTCCAGGCTGCAGAATTAGGCTGAGGGTGAGGTAAGCTACTGTTTGCTTCACTTCATGGGCCTTCATGGGTTCTGGTTTATAGCTGTGTTCTACCCACAAAAAATTTTCTCATGTTGCTTGTATTTCTCATATTTCTTTTTCCTGTGTCCTTGTATTATCAAATCCTCCCATACAATTAAATAGCAGGAAAAAAATAAAAATTTTTTTTTCATATATTTGAGGTTGTGGGGGTGCACTCCTGCTCATGTTTATCAATTATTTGCCACAACCACAAAAGCTAGAGGTGTATTTGTTTAGAAACAATCCACCTACACTCCCACTCTCCAAATGAAAGCTGAGCAGCTCACCTCATCATCTGGATGAACGGTTTTAAGAAAACCCTGGAATAGAGTAAGATTTACTAAAACTGGATTACCAAAATGAGATTGGTACCCAAGTTCATGATGAAACACCTGGTGTTTGGTGTGAAGGCCCTGACAAGCAATAATACCAATGGCCTGTGAAACCTGCAAGATGGTTTAAAAATGTTCTTATGTAAAGTGAGGTAGAAGGAAGAGTATTTTTCAAAGATTTTTTATTTTTTTTTTATTTGGCATTGTATTATCACTCTCTCAGAATAGCTACTGTGCACAAAAACTGAACAAAAAGCTTTGTAGTGTGTTCAAATTTCTTCACTTAACTCTTTGTTAAATGATTATTTGTTGTTTACTTCCCCTCATAACCTTCACTAATGCACTCAGGAGGACATGTACTAATAGAGCAAGTGCATTATAAGCCTATTAATTGTTTATTTCTGAAGTGGCCCCTTTTTTTCTTGATTTTTATTTCCTAAGTAAGAATTAGTGTGCTGACACAGTAATTGTGAATAAAAGAAAATAATCTCAAGAACAAGTAAAATGACAAAATGTGGACATCCTTCCCCTTTAACTCTTCTGCTTCAGTCATAAACTCTAAGATACACTTAAGTTTTAACTTTTTCATAGTTTGTGTGTTTGAGGAATGTGTATAGTAAATCAGTTATTCAAATAAATACATTAAATGACAGTGGATTTGAGCTCTGCATTCTCTAAAGTTTTTTTTCTGTTTAAGTGGAATTTAATTTCCTTCAACACCATTGTTTCTGGAATGTATTGGCCTCAATTACTTTATGAAGTAAGCTATGATTTTAGCTCCTAACACATATGAACGTGCCATTCCATAACTAAATGTACTTATTTGCCACAGACAGAGTTGTTTTAAAGATTAACATCATCAATAGTTTGTGCTAAAGTAAATTGCAAAGGTTTACTATTTGGATCTGTCTACTTAGCTGCATTATTATTTAAGAAGGGAGCAAAATAGACTTATGCCAAAGCTAAGCCATACCTGTACACAGAGGAAAAAAAGGTACATTTTATTTTTTTTAGTGTTTGAATATTTATGAACAAGTTAGTAGTATTACTGCTCACCAGGTTTCCCGCCCCCGCCATGAATTGAAAGGCTTGGCAGATATATTGACTAGAAAGAGATTTTAAAACACAGAAATCATTATTGTAGATAATGTGTCCTCTTTCTGTACATGGAAATTTGGGCCACTTTGGTAGCTACACTAACAAACACTTTCAGGGAGGTTGTGATTTCCTAGATCAGGACAACTTATGTCAGAGTGGTTTACCCAGCTGACAGAGCTGTGGTCCTACTCTAATGACAATGATGATTTTTCCCAGGAAAACATGCTTATATTTCAGTGGTGGGATTGCTAAAAGAGAGAGAGATATATATTTAAAGTGTCACATGTATTCCTTCAGATTAAACACAGGCTTGCAGAGAAAAGTGAATCTGATGATATTCATAAATATTCCCTATTTCCCCTCTTGGAAATTAGAGAGGGTCTTGGGGAAGGGCAACAGGGAGCATGAAACACAGGAAGAAGCAATTGAACAATGCCTGAACAGAAGTAAATTTCTGACACTGAATGTGTTTCACCTTTTTAAAAACAGCGTCTACTCACACATCAACAAGATATCCATCAAAATGAGTTGTAGCAAATAAAAGAACTGTGTGATAAAAGGTAATCACAATTTGCAAAGCACCTACTGTGTGGGAGGGTGAAGGAAGGGGATAAAATTTCACTGGAGATGAAGCTTGCAATTTATTTTGCAAGAATTAATATGGAAGAGTCTTAATCAGTTATGAAACACAATGAAGTGGATTAAATAACAATTGATGTTAATAAAATAAAAATAATCACTTATTATTGCTTTTTATTTATATTACCTGTGAGATTTTTCTATAAGCATAAAATATGACTACAAGATAGAGGAATCTTTTGCTAATTAGTTACTCAAAGCCACTGCCTGTGTCTCTGAACAAGTGGACCCCTGCTAGAGTGCTGTGCAGTAAACCATCACTATCGTTAGCCTCTGGGCAACCATGCACTGGCATTATCACTTTTCTTTTTTTTCCCCAAATGGTCTGCTATGGAAACCTTCTTTTATGAGTCATGATCTGCTGTTAAGAATGTCCTGAAAATTCACTTTTGTCTGCTGAAAGCATACTGCCTGGGAGCAGCAGCACAGAAAATACTCAACCACAGTTACCACATTAGATCAAGACCTAGTAGCATAACGTTAAACTTTTTTTTTTTTCTGCTAAGGAATAACATATTTACAGGACAGTGACTTACTGCTTTCTGTCAGCAACATCTTACTAATGTGCAGACAGCGTGGCAGTGTGTACCAGAGAGGATGCTCGAACTTTTGAGGCCAATTGGAGAATGGTTAAAGGCTCTTAAGCAGCTCACCCTTTGCTTGGCTGCCCCTATGGCTTCAAAATGTTCTTCAGCAATTGAAATCAGATGAGGATAGTCCTGTAAGGGGGCTTAATAAGCTATATGTGGCTATGTAGCTTGCATTTTTGGCAGACATCTATACAGGGAGTAGGTATGGAGTGTGGCACAATCAAAGTAATACATTTAAAAACCAGGGGCAGATCCTCACTTTAAACTTGTTTGGTAAAAACCCACTCTGTTGACATCAGCGTATCACAAATTAATTGTAGGACGTTTCTACTTCTGGAGAATTGTGTTGCCAGCAGAGAAGGAAGAGAAATTGAGAGTGGTTGATGGCATCTTGCAATAAATTGTTCATCCTCAGATTATCAGGGCGGTCTTTCCATTTCATACCAAACTTTCCTCCTTTGTGCAGCTTCCTGCTGATTTTCTCTAATGACATCAGTCATGGTAGGTCTTCTTGTAACTAATTGTCTTCTGTGTTGCAACCCACTGCTTCATGTTGAAGTATGGAAAACCTAAAGGAAAGAATATAAAAGAATTATGCAAGACTGTGACGACAGAGGGGGACTTCCCTCTGAAACCCTGTACTTGATGAGAATTTGTGAGGCACAGGACATATATGGCAACCCAGGTTAGGTCACAAGTTTTTCTCAACTGTTCTATAGTTAGACTGAATTTACCATGTGAAAAAGTTCAGGCCTTGGTACCCATTTGGTTACAGATGGTTCTAAATGCCTGCTTCTGCCTGTCATTCTGCCATGACTCTTGCAGAAATATAGTCAACATGCAGATATACACATAATGTGTGCTCTATTAGCTAGGCTCTGCATCTGTGGTCTGTCCTGCAGGATAACTCAAGTCTGTGATGCTTTCTGCCGAGCTCCTTGGCTCATTGCTCTTGTTTGTGTTCACTGTAAAACTATCTAAGGAACTTCTGTGAGATGAGGTTCATGGTGTGGGTTTTGCCCTCCTCCACTCCCACTGCTGGGTGCTCCAGAGGTTCTGATCGAATTCCAACTTTGCTGCAGCACAGAGACTTTATCAAGGGAAAGCATGCTGTATGCAAAGCATGTTGAAGTGCCCTCTTATGAAATGAGGTTTGACTTTCTCTGATATCAAAAAGAACATTAAACCAGAATTTAATATATCCTGGGAAATCATATTTCACAATCTAGTGCCTGGAGCCTTTTTAGTTTTAATATGAGGATCAGAATTCTGATCTCTCTCATGGTTTGCCTAAACATTTTATGTTAAATGACAGTAAGTTAATAAGATCAAAATAGTGGGTGGTTAACTACAGTTTAGCAGGCTAACACTTTGTCTAAATGGGAAAGCTTTTGGTATAAGATAAGGAGTGAATGTAAAACATTAGAATTAAATCAGTGTAGCCACACCTTGTAGACATTCCTGTTTTGGTATTAAACTAGATAGGGAGTTATTTTAGCTTACTATTTATGAAGGCTTTTAAACAGCGAGTCTTAACCCTGCCTTACCCTGGAACAAAGGTCTATCCACGTGAGGGAGTTGTGTTAATGCATCTCTAGTTGCTCAGCCATTTTGGTGGGATTGTTTAAAGCCTCTGAGGCAAGGAGAGCTACTGGAACTGTTGCCAAGTGACTTAGTGAAAAGAAAAAGCTGACATGCACTGAAAGCGTAGTGACTTCTCTGATAACACGTGATAGTGTGGAACAATGGAGTGGGCAAGCTTGATAAGAATTTCCAGTAGCTTTGCACCGAGGGAAAGGAGCTACGATAGCCATGCAGAAAGCAGTTTGTCGCAGCCTCCTGAAAGGGCAACTTTTGTGAAATGGAGGGGAGTAGATGCTGTCTGTCTGAGCCAGTAATGGGCTGCTGAAGCTAGGGTGGATTTATCATGCTGAGACACTGCTGTGAAAGTTAGTATGAGCCCTTTCTGCTCCTCCCGTAAGAAGAATGGTAACAATGGTAGTAAGATAATGTCCAGACAAGGGTGATGTTAGTTTAAAGGTTAATATGGCTGTTCCTAGGGGCTTTTTGAAATACCAGTAAAATAGTTTATACTATGGTTGCCTTCTTGAGGAGAGTGTAGCGTCTCCTGTGGTAATAGAGAATGACTCTACATCACCTTTTCTCCTTTATCAGATGATACAGTATGAGATTGATAATAATCATGCAACTCTGTTTGACCTAGCAGTTAGCTAGAGTTAAGTCCTTTGAGTGGGTTCTTTAAGGAGCAAAAATGATTGATGGATGGATTATGGAGTTTGGTATGCCTTTGATTCAGGCAGATTACAAACACCTATAATCTCTGAATACGCTATGTATCAATCAGCAGGAGAAAGTTTCTTGGATGATTTTTCTTCTTTCTAGCTAAGCCTGTTCTCCAGAGATCTCTGTTAGTTTTTTCCCAAAGTGTTGCCACAAATCCTTCTCTGCTGTCTATTGTTTACTGTGATTTGCTGGTCTTCTCTCTCATACATCCAAGGCTCCAGCAAACAGCATGCAGCCTCCAATTTTGCTCTTTTCTTCCTCTTCCTGACACGTACATACGTTTGCATTTAAATCCTATAGGAAATTACCTAGCCTGCCTGGCTTGGTTCCTGTTTGTGACTTTTTCACAGAATATTTTGCTGGGGGTTCCTACCACCTGAGTTACTTATTTTATTAAACTGTTGACTCACTCGCTCTATCTGTACTGGCAATGCAATCATCAGCTTTAGTGGGCATGCTAACTGTGTGATAGCATAACAATGTTCAAGGTGAGAACAGGTAAAAACTTCAGACCATGGAAGCACTGGAAGGCCTTTCTGAGACTAGGAAGAGAAATGTGATGTCCTTGATTAGGGTTAGAGAAATCAGATGGGAGCTGATCTTTTACAGAGACTACATTGCAACAGTATGCAACCATTTTTAAATTTACCGGAGTGTATCTGTACTGTTTGTGGGTATGAAAAAGTGGAGGGGCATTTAGGAAACTTCTAATTCTCTGCACTGCATTGTGGGATGGAATAAAAAGGTCCAGTGAAACTCTATATCTGCTCCTGGGAGAAATTTCACTAGCTCAGTAGGATTCTGCTCAGAAACAGAAACCTCAATCTGCTGTTGCATATGTATAGATGAATCATAGGAAGATCGTGATATCAAAGTGCTGCAAGGATGAATGCCCATGCCATGGAGCTATGTCTCAGCTGACTCTGCGACTTATATCAGTAGACTTTAAAAAAACCCCGTTGCATTATAAAAGGCAAACTAAAATATTTTCCATAACTTTCTTTTTCATTTCAAACTGCCTCAAGAAGGTCTAAATTATATGCAGTTGGCAGGTTCAAGTGTGACTCAACTCATTGTTTTCATTCTCTCCTTTTGGCAGACTTCAGTAATTCCAGATGTTATTTCTCTAACCACATGGAAAAAATCTTATTAAAAAAAGGGGGGGTGGGGGAGAGAGAAACTGTTTTCCTGTGTTTAGTACATTTTTAAAGCAATGATGATATTGCATAGACAGTGCTCATGTGCAGCAGGCACTGAGGCTAGCTGGAGGCATGCCCAGGAGGAGTCAGCCCCAAGATAAAAGGCCCTGTGTTATAGGGGAGAAAGGAGAAGAAAGCCAAAAGCAGCTAGTTAGTTTAATAAAATGGTGTTCTGTCATTCGAGGACTCATTTGTTGGGAACTGTAAAGGCAGGACAAATGGGGAATTTACCCTTAACTCACTATACTGAGGAAGCTTGGAGAACTATAGTATCATGTCAAAGAGAAAGTGTTTTTCTTGCACTGTGACCATGGAGGAATATATAGTTAACTCGTAAATAATGCCTTGCTCTGAATGGAAAAAGGATTCGTGTCTGTTTGGATGGTGTCCTTTTAGAGCACATGAATCCACTTACTTTGCTTGGCTTACCTAGCATTGTGCTGCTTAGGGAGAAATGGAGAAAGCACTTTTTAATTTAATATAAGATATAGACTTGCGTTTGTTGTGTTAGCACTGTTTTGTAAGGCAAGTCCAGCCTCTCTTTCTGCTTTTTTGAAGTCTCCTTCAGGATCCAGGAATTCGAGAGGTCTGAACTAAACCACCCTGTGGTAGAGGAGCTAAAGGGCAACCTCTTTCTGCAGTTCGCAGCCCAAGGTGAAAACAAAAAGTGGTGGACTGAAACCCATAGCAATAATGTCTCTTGACAACACGGGGTAATCCTCAGCTGTGCAAAACTGAGCTCCCATGCTCATGTCCCACCAATAGAGAGCCTTGATGGCGTGTTTACAGCCCCCCCCTCTGGAGCCAAACTGCACCTTGTACCATCGTCGGTGGCTTGCCTTTCCAACCCAGAAGGATGCTTGAGAGCATAAGCAAGTATAAGCTTAGGACCCTTCACATTTAGTAAAACAATAAATAGTGCATAGAACATCACCCACTCCCTCTGACCTCTCATGCAGAGTACCAAATCTTATTAATAAAAGCTGATCTGGTGAATACACATAGAGCAACAGACTCAGAACAAAGCACTCAGGAGGAAAAAAGCAATGTCCTTTTGAGAACTGAGGGTTTTCCCTCTTAAATGCAGCTTTTACGTAAAGAACCTCATTGACACCTCCCTGTAAGACCAAGCTTTGGAATTTTCTCACTCTTGGGGGGGGGGGAACCCCTTTCACTATGAAAAGAAAGGCCAGCCTGCATCTAATTGATTGGCTTGCCAGGGTTTACATTTTTTGCCAGTGCTGCTTCCTTTCCCCTCTCCCCATAGTGCACAAGGTGCAGCAAAATGGTATGGTGCTAGCAAAAAGAGAAGGATTTTCTATCTCTAGATGATTCAGTACTGAGAGCCCGTGTGTGTGTGTGTGTGTGTGTGCGGGCAGAAAGGTCGACTTTGTCATTTGTTGGTAAAAGTGAGAACTGTTACTGAAAAATATTTTGGTTTGAGATTAGTTGGTGGTAAGCTGTGACTAATGCTCATTGTGCTTGCGTTTGAGTTACTAGGTCCCATTCCTGCCCCCCTTGCTTGTTTTATGTAGCTGATGGAGCCTGCTAAAACTTGTACTGTAAGATCTTTGGTGCAGGGACTATTTCTTCAAGATGTTTGCACATTGCTTAATGCAGTGGGGGCCCTGGCTCAGGGCTAAGGGCTTTGGGCATTATGATAGCAAAAATAGTAAATTCAGTGGTGGTTCTTGGTTGCACTGACCTTTGCAGCATCTGGGTCACTTCAGTTTTGGGACTCTGGGGACGCAGAGCTGATGTTGGGTTTCATTCAGGGACTGGAAGCCAAGTCTCCAGCTATGTTCATTGTGAAGCTTTCAAAATGGAAAACAATTGTTGATTCAAGTCCAAGACATTTTCTGGCTCTGGTAATCTTGTGTTCAGCATGATCACAATTAAATACACTCAGTATTGGTTTTAGGGGCTTAGTGGGATGTATTGTGTTAGAAGCAAGACAAAACAATGCATTTGTTTCTGGGTTTTGTTTTATTTTAGGCATTTACTTACTTGGGGTTCTCTGGTTTTGTGGATAATCCTGAGGAACATCTTGCAAAGCTAGCACTGATTGCTTTACTTTTCAGTAAAAATAAAAATGAGCAAGAAGGCCACACATAGCTTTTCTTTCCTTCAGGTGTTCCAGAAAGAACTTGCCCTAGTAAACTCTATCTGGCAAATTAACAAAAATCTCTGTCCCCAGATGGTCGGCGATAAGACACTGTGCTGGGAAATGATGTGGTGATGCAATTGCTAACAGCTAAGAAGTGCTTGTTCTAGCACTGACTTTTTGTGACCTACGCTGGATCAGATTCAGACAGGACTGCTCCAGTCAATAGTAGTTGCAAAATTATAACAGCATACATTTTCCAGAGAGTATAAAAGCCATCCGGAAGGATTCACCCAAACCAAAAGGAAACATTCTTGGCAACATTGCCTCGAGCTTGGGTTGTTTCCTTCTGTGTGTTGTAGGGAGAGGACACAAAAAGTATGCTGCTTGAAAGGAACATCTAAAGAACCAAGTGTCCATATGGAAAGGATTAATTGCTGTTCTCTTCCCAGGGCACTGTTTTAAAGAGGTGTTCATATACATGGATGACATAAGTTAAAATAAACCATAAAACATTCTGGGGTTTCAAACTCTGGTTGCATGAGACAAGGTAAGGAGTACACTGGGGAAGTCAAATGTATCTACCAAAATATTGGACTAACCAGCCAAGCAAAATCTGAAAATATCGTTGCTGACAGTATTTTTTCCTACAGGTTCAAATACTTGCAGTCTTTAAAAATCTCTATGGATATATCATGAGATGTTAGACAAAGGTCCAAGCCTTACCAAGTTCCTACCATTTTATAAATCCTTCCTAGAGGGAACATTAAGAAAAAAGACTCCAATTTAGAGTCCTGTTGGCTGGCTGACTTCTGTTAAAAAATGTGTTTGGCATACTCTAATTCGTCCTGGTTCTCCGTACTTGGTTTGCAGATAGCTGCTTGCTTCAATAGCAGTCTAGAAGATTAGGGGACTAGGGGATTAACAAGTGAAGCTTTTCTAAAGTAGCTGGACATCATTTTGCTGCTTCTTCTCCAAATACTAACAAAGTCTGATGTCTCATTTTTTTGTCTAAAAAGCAGCTGTAGGCAGCAGCTCCTCAACTAGACAAATGGTTTGACCAGAGAACAACATTTTGTCATTTATGGGATATGGCAAACTTTTTTTGTGTCTTTTGTTCATGGTGTAGTGATAAGAGAATGCAAACAAGTAACTCATGCAGTACAGGTAAATAGGAGATGTGCTGTCTTCAGACTGGTTAGACTCATTATATAAATCAATATTGTTTTACTTAAAGCCATGAAGTCTCCTCCTAGATGCTAAGATTTTTCTTAAGAAGGAAGAGCTGAGTATGCTTGGTTTTTCACCCATAGGGGAAATTGTCATAATTTATAGTTGAAGAGGTAGGAGGCTCGATAGTGTGAAGTACAAATAAGATACTAAATTAAGTATCATGGAGGCTGAAGGGCCCTGAGGCCTGTGGGAAACCAATCCATCCCATGTGACGGGGCTCTATTTTGATCCTTCATGTAGCTCTCCGTATTTCTTGCATATGTGAAATCATAGAATTGTCACGGTTGGAAAGGACCTTAAAGATCATCTAGTTCCAACCCCCCTGCCTTGGGCAGGGACATCTCCCACTAGAGCAGGTTGCTCAGAGC
>WTSP01017908.1:0-14008 GCA_025331215.1 Actenoides lindsayi | reverse complement strand
AGTCCCTGGGGCGTGGGAGGTCAGAGAGGAGCTGCAGCAGCTTCGCTACCACACCCTGACCCGTGTGCCTTCCCAGGACTTCTGGGGAGATGGGGATGGTTGGCCAGGAGGAATGAGACTTTTTATATCTGTCTAAGAAGGAACAGGAGTGGGGAAAACACAAGTTCATTGACATGAGAACAAAAATTAAAATGAGGTGATGACTGAAGAGAAGTTGCTCCCAGTAATCATCAACCAGGAAAAGGAAGAGCAGACACTTAGGAATGATGGAGACCTTGCAAAAGAGGAAGAAAATGAAAAGATGGGAAAGCTTGGAGACAGTCATCAAAAGCAGATGGATTTCTGTATGCTGGGAAGCAACTTTACCACATGCAACCAAGAGCAGCCCTCACCCTCCCCAGAGGCCTCTCTCACACAGAGTAGATCCAACTCCAACCTTGAAACAGCAGGACCAAAACTGACTGCACATCTCTGGCCGGGCCTTCCAAGCAACAAATTCTGTTGTGAGATGGCTCAGGAGTTGAAAGAAGGGATCAGACCAAGTCTGTGGTTGAATGGGAGGATGGATCCTCTCAGAAGTTCCGTATAACTTTGTGGGAAGTCCCAGCTCTTACTCTCTCGAGGCCACTGCTGCTTTCTGCAGGCTCCCTGAGAGATCAAACTTTTATCATCCAGACAAACAATTGGACCAGGTTTTACACGGGTGAGCTACAGCAGAATTAACCTGCGTGCGTGACATGGGGTGTGGCTCACGGTGAGCACATCAGGCCAACCTTCCACCACCACCTCTGTGAGAAACTGCTCCTGCAGGCACATCCTTGTAACCTCTGGAAGTCCCAGTGCACTGCCTGTTGGGCTGTGTTGCCTCCCAACCACATCTGGTTGCCTCTCTTCTGTGTGTCCCATCCAAGAGTGTGAGAGATGCAGTCAAAACACTGCACGTAGTGTTACTGTCCTAAAGGCTTGGGCCATGGCCCCAGTGCGGGGTAGGTGGGCAGAGAGGTGCAAGAGAAACAGGGCTGAGAGCAGGGATCTGTGGCAGCAGACAGCACTGGGACAGGGATTAGAGACATGCTGTTCCCAGCCAGGGTGGGAGTCAGGTCTTCTTGTTCAGTGTCTTCAGCAGAGAGATCTCCCCTGAGCAGCTACCCTGGGATTCACATCACATCCTAAAATCATTAGTGTGCAAAGAATTCAACCCACTGGTGTCATCTCGGCATCCAGCAAGAAACTCCAGGCTGGTTGAGCAGTTCAGGACAAGAGCGGTCAACCACAGGTCTCATAGAGCGATGGCATCTCTGTCCTTGAAGGTTTTCAAATTATAGAAGGACAAGGTCCTGCAAAACCTAATGTAACACGGAAACAGGCCCTGCTCCGAGCAGGAGGTTGGACTAAAGACCTCCTGAGGTCTGAGTTAACTAAGGGCTACCAATGGTTGATTAGCTCACACACAGTCTTCAGGTGTGGGCAGATGGCTTAGGGAAAAACACAACAAACCTGGGAGAAGTGTTTGGTATCCCAGGTGCTGAAGCTGCATAAAGGGACCTCTAAAGGCTGGGCAATGGGCAGACAGGGACATCATGTAATTCAATCAAGAGACTAGGGGAGAAACAGCACCATGCACCAGTAAAGGCTGAAGGCCAACCAGCTACAAAGCAACTACAGAAAAAAGACCTGGGGGTGCTGGGGGACAAAACTTCGAACATGAAGCAGTGAGGAGCCATTGCAGCAAAGAAATCCATTAGGGATGCACATTTTCAGCAGGTAAAGAGAGGAGATCCTTCCCTTCTGCTCAGCACTTGGCGAGATCTCATCTCAAGTCCTGTGTCCAACTGTAGACTCCCCAGTATGAGAGAAATATGGACACTACTCAGTCAAAGATCTTTAGTATTTGCCTGTGCAGTTCAGGAAACCATGAGGCTTCTGCTCTGGAAGAGGCTGAGTTCATCGTGTCTGCTTTGTTGCAGAACCAGCTGCTCATTCCCAGATGTGACCACATGTTCTGGAGGGTCACTTCACCATGGTCTGGATCCTAAGCAAAGCAGCAGCTGTAGAACTATCCTTGTTTGTGTATAACAGCAGGTACCTCATTGCTTCTTTAAGCAAGTACTTATCTTCACCCTTCAGCAACAATTTCTGGACATATGAACAATCAGACCCACATATTTAATGCTGGGTGATTGTCAGGTCCTTGGACCAGAAGGAAAAGATCCTCTCAAATCTGCCCTCCAGCACCTTCCCCATGTACCAGCACGTCTGCCCAACTCAGAGCTGCAGCTACAGGCTGATGTTCATCAGGGTGGAACTGTGGTGGTTCAGTCTCTGCTGGAATCACCTCCACAGGTGTCAAGACATCCTGGGACATGTGACATCGACACGCCTGACCCTGGAGCAGCCCCTCTCCAGTAAATGATGATCCCTGTACTGATGAACTTGGCATTGGACAGGACACTTTCCACCTTGGTCACAATTCAGGAGCTCTCATATCAGTGTCTCCTGACAGCTGAGACACCCCAGGGTATTCCCCAACCTCCAGGTGTTGCTCCCCTGGTTACTGCTCCTGCCAGGTCCTTTGTCAGATTCACCAGTCGCGTGGGGATGTCTCAGATGCTTTGGGAATGCGCTGTACGGCTCTAGGTGTCTCCAGGAGGAGAGCTGAGTCCCTCTCCCGGTGCCCACAAAGGCCTAGGGTGTCTTCAGGTGTGAAAGCCCTTTTCAGATCTGTGCTATTTCAGTAGGAAGTCTCTTATTTTCTTAGGAAATCCCTGGTTTTCAGTACTTTGTGTGTCCCTTTAACTATTGCTTCACCTTGTCTCATAGAATTTCCCCTTGGGATGGGGGGGCGGCAGGGCCAGTGTGTGCCAGGTGGTTTCCCAACCGTCATGCTGTCCTCTGTCCCTTGCAGGTCCCTTGCACTAGGTCAGCAGTACAGCTCCCTGGGGTCCCAGCCCATCCTCTGCGGCTCCATCCCCGGCCTCGTCCCCAAGCAGCTCCGCTTCTGCCGCAACTACATTGAGATCATGCCCAGTGTGGCCGAGGGGGTGAAGCTGGGCATCCAGGAGTGCCAGCACCAGTTCAGGGGCCGCCGCTGGAACTGCACAACCATTGACGACAGCCTGGCCATCTTCGGGCCAGTCCTGGACAAAGGTAAACGGCAAAGCCTGGGGAGGTTGTGGGGGAAGGGGTTTGCCAGGGTGGGTAGAGCTGTGACACCTCCACTTGGTGTTTGGACATGCCATGAATATCCTGCTGGGAACATACCAGGGACCGAGTCTGACGTCCTCGCTTTCAACCCTAATTTCTCCAGTTTCGTTTTTCTAGTTGTTCTGATGTGTTACATCAAAACGGGTAATGAGGGAAGGGTCTGTTCCCATCCCAGGAGCTCCCAGGTAGTATAAAGTATGGGAAGGGGAAGGTCTAGCCTCATGCCTGCTCACATGTGCTGGAATCATGGGCTCCATCCTTCCTACCCAGAGTGTGCAGTGCTTCCAAACAACAGGATCCAGCAGACCCAGAAGAAAAGCCTAGGGGAGAGGTTGTGGTCAAGTTCCTTGGGATCAAGGCAGGTCCTTTGAGGCATATACTGTCTACCCCAGGAGGCCAGTGGGCACAAGTTTCCCTGACAGTGAGAAGCTATGGTTGAAATCCATGGTCCTGATCAGGCTTAGTTGGTTTTTCAACATTTTTTTTCACAGATGACCCCAAAAGGGTCAGAGCTGGGAACAAAAAGAGGGAGAATAAACTTATTTTCCCTCTAATCTCTCCAAACACACATGCTTGCTCCTCTTCATCACCTCCTCCTGAAAGGCCACCTTTCTAGACCCACCAGCATGGATGAGGTTCACCAGCAGCATGTTCATGAAGCACAATATAGTTGGGATCCCCATTGAGGTCACAGCCTCGGTATTAGACTAAGAAAAGTGTGATGTTGAGTCCTCAGACAGCTGGGCACCTGCACCACCAGCATGCAGCTAAATATGGCTTAAAGAAGGATACTGGAGGACTTCTGTGGCAGATAACCCATCCCACGGCTGAGATCTCCAGTTAGCAAACTTTAGATTAAAAAGCATTCCCATGAAATTGAATCAAATGGTGGATAAAAAGCCCAAACCTTCTGTCCATCCCATTACATGGATATTGTTGACCCAACACCGAGTCTAGCACAAGGCACATCTGCAGCTCACGTCTTGGTTTCATGGCTTCATAAATGCAACCAAAACCATTGCCAAAGCTTAGCGTCATTGGTATTATAGAATCATAGAATGGTTTGGGTTGGAAGGGACCTTAAAAATCATCCAGTTCCACTCCCCTGCCATGGGCAGGGACACCTCCCACTAGAGCAGGTTGCTCAGAGCCCCATCCAGCCTGGTCTGGAACACATCCAGTGATGGAGCATCCACAGCTTCCCTGGGGCAACCTGTTTGAGGGTCTCACCAGCCTCAGAGTGAAGAACATCTTCCTAATTTCTAATCGGAATCTCCCGTCTTCCAGTTTGAAGCCACCACCCCTCATCAACAAGCCCTTGTAAAAAAATCCCTCTCCAGCTTTCTGATAGACCCCCTATAAGTACTTAAAGGCCCCCAGAAGGTCTCCCCGGAGCTTTCTCCTCTGCAGGCTGAACCCCCCCAGGTCTCCCAGCCTGGCCTCCCAGCAGAGGGCTTCCAGCCCTCCCAGCATTGCTGTGTCTCTTCTGGCCCTCACTCCAATAGGTCCATGTCCTCCTTGTGTTGGAAGCTCCAGAGATGGATGCAATGCTCCGAGGGGGGTCTCACAAGAGCAGAGTAGAGGGGAAGAACCCCCTGCCTTGACAACAACATATTGTTGGCTCATGTTGAGCTTTTCATCAACCAGCACCGCCAAGTCCTTCTCCTCAGGACTGATCTCCATGAGTCTCTGCAGTCCAGTGAAACCTGTTTATTGAAAATAAATTATTTGGGAATTTTATGGTACAGCCTTTAATACATCAGAGACATTAGGGTTGAAAGCTGGGACATCAGACTCTTTCCCAAGAGTCTCCTGGTGTGTGCATGTCTCCTGGTGAACCATTCTTACAAAGCTCAAGTATTCTGCATATAAACAGTTTCTGTTTTTTTCAAGCTTCAACCTTCCAATAATGGTACAGTTTCCTGAAACATCAGTTGTGTATTTTGGTGACAATGACTCATTTGGGTTAAAGAGCAATTCTTTGGAGAAATTGGGATTGTAAAATCATGTTGGAGTGGTTACAGGGACCGTGAGATTCAGTTCCCCGATGGTTTACCGGGATGTACTTCGGGGTAACTGCTGTGTTTGCCATCACCTAAGATGGCATCAAGGCTTCCCCCACTATAACTTGCTGCCTAATAAAAGGACATCCTAAACTTCAGCACTTACAAGATCAGAAGGATTTAGTTTTCTTAAAAGCCATCATAAAAAAAAAAACCAAACAACCAAACCCACAACAACAACAACAAAAAACACCAACAGCATAACATTTTTAAACATGTTGTGGAAGAACCACTGTGGCATCAGGCGCTGAAAATCTCTCCCCACCATTTCTGTCAGTGTGAAAGTGCTTAAAAATTGAATTTGAACCATCCTCCCCGTAATGAGCAAACTGAATTTACGCAGAATATTTAAAGATTCTTTCAGCTGCAGGGACTAGAGAAAAACCTCATGTGTGGACATGCCTCAGCATTTCACTGCACTGCAGCTGACAACGTAAAGTATCACCCGTAGCTCTGAAACAGTTCTGACTGCTGGAGAAGAATTATTGAGCACATTTGTTTTAGAGCCTTCCCAGTTGCACCGTGACACATCAGTGGTCTCTGAGCCACAACTGCCAGGCAATTAGCCTGAAAAATTGATTTCTTCTCATGCCTCACCAACCTGTAAGTAGAGCAGTTAAGACTAGACAGTATCACCTGCAAATAACCACACATCAAAGTCCAACCCGTTTGACTGTGGTTATTATTTACAGTTTTTAAATGTGCTAATGGCTTTTCACCGCTGCCTTGGAAATTAATGAGCAGAGACAGGACAGGACTCATTCCACCTGCGCAGCAGCGGGTGACCCCAAGAAAGCCTTTGGGATTCCCAAAGGTTGCAGCACGAATAGTCACAGGGAAAACCAAAACCTTTCCAGGCACCAGTGCCAGAGGACGAAGAAGGGAGAACATTGGCACTCAGATCCCTGATGGATCTCGTTGGCTGGGAGGTATCTGGCGACCAACGTTGCTCATCACTGTCAAGGGGGCTGTGGACAGGGTTGCTGGATGCTGCTGTTGCCTTCATAGCATCACCTTCTCCCAGGCCATTGTCCCATCTTCCTTAGATGCAGAAACAACAGAAACCACCAGTTTTAAGCCCATGACCTGGAACTGGGATCTGCGATTGTCGCGAGCTGCGATTCTCCCATCTGGCCGAGCCCCGAGTGCCCGTGGCAGCGATTGCTGCGCTCCCTCGCTGCTGACGTCCAGGACGTGCTCACACCAAGACAATGAGCACCGTTGAAGTTTGCACCGCGCATTAGGCCGATAGGCATTAAACGCTAAGCCCAAAATAGCCAGTAGTTAAGCTCTGGTAACTACCTGGATGAAATCACCTCTAAGTATCAAAGAGCAACGTTTATGTTAATCTCACCCGCTGCTGCCTTGGGTAGGTTGGAGCTATTTTGGAAAAAACTTCAAAGGTGCCGTTCTCACCCCAGCAGCACAGAAAAAACATTTGTAATGCAGCCTGAAAAGAAATTGAAGATAATTTCATTTTAAAGGAGCTGAAAAAATGTTAATCACGGTTGTTCCCATTCAAGGAGGGCTTAGTCTGAAGAGCGATGTAATGTGGGAACACGATGGAGATGTTTGTGGTGGCTGGGCTGTGCAGACCCTCTCACAGCACGCAAGTTTGGGCCTTTCTTGGTTGCTCCTTCTGGGCACATCATCCAGGCTTCGAGTGCTGGTGTCTGTGTGGGAGCACAAGGCATCTCTCCCCGAAGCAGCTCAAGGGATTCCTGTCCCCAGGTCTTCCCACAGCCCCCCACTGCATCCCCATCTCACTTCTCTTCCCAGCTCCACTGCAAAACTCCGATCTCTGCTCTCGCAGCCTCTTGCCTGGCTTCAGCATTGAAGCAAAGTGATAAACAGCAGCTCCAGCACACGGGGTCGTAGGGGCTCCCACTTGGGAGCTGCTGGACATTGACCTTGGCGCAGGCTCTGCTTTGACTGACCCAGTTTCCTCTGACTTTCCCACTCAACATTCAGACTCGTGAGGTTTTTGCCATACAACCTGTGGCAGCCAGAGCTGGCAAGTCCTTGGTCTCTTAGGGCCACTGATTATCTTACTGCAAGTTCTCTTCTTTGCATGTCTTTTCTTCTAACCTGGGCAATGAAAAAAGAAAAAAAGAAAAAAAAAACCAACAACAACAAAAAAAAAAGACCCAAAAAACCCCACAAACCAAACAAAAACCAACCCCAGAATGTGGGGTAAGGTCATGTTTTTACAAGCAAATTCCCCAAGATGATTTATACTGCAGGTGTGCAGTCTGGGACAAGGAGGGAAGAAAAACCTGCTTTCCTCCCTCTATCTTCTCCCTCCCTTTTCTTTGTTAAATAAGGTCAGTTTTATTAAGAGATGATGCTTCTTCCAGCCAAGTCCTTCCCCACACCACGTCTGAGCCAACAGCCAGGTGACCTGTGGCTGCTCTGCCAGGGCAAGAGTTGCCATTCTCTGGGTTAGTGCTAAAGGTTTTGGTTAAAGCACAAGTGCCCGGAGAGCTGGTTGTGACTGCACGAGGCAGGAAGACCACACAGGCATCTGAAGACTGACTCCTGGGATGGAGAAGAGGTCTCTGAGCCACAGGCAGAGGGGATCTGGGGGAGTGGGTTTGGCAGGAGCTTTAGCAAGCTTGCGCATTCCCCCACACCTCCAGCGAGAGGGGAGCTGCTCTTCCCCCGCCTCCCTGCACCGCAGCTGCCCTTTGCTCGCTCTCCTTCTCCGGGGAGATGCCACCGGCTCTCCAGAAAGGTCCTTCTCAGCCCTGGCCAGGCTCAAGCCTCTTGCCAGAGGCACCGGCTGAGGCCGCGTCTGGTCCGGTCGTGCGTGGCCGCGAGCAGCGTGACGGCAGCAGGGCCAGGTGCAGAAAAGGCAGCTGGGCCCGGGCTGCCTTTGGGGGTCCTTGTGTGTTCGGCTAAGCCCCTGACACGAGCTGTGAAAAGGCAGAACCCGCACCACGATAACCCACGGCTTTTCTCAGCCGTGACACTTGCAGTCATTTGCATCTAAACAGGGGTGTGTGGGATCAGGGGCCGTCTTGATATAAACTCAACAGCTTAAAGGGAGGGGGAGGGAAAGGAGAGCAGGAGAGAGAAAAATAAGCTTATACCGATGAGAAAGAGCTAAGCTTCCTCCCCTACTGTGAGGCAGGGCGAGCGATACCATCCCAGCGCCGCAGTCGTTTCAAATCGCTGCCGCATTCACACGCCCTTTAGCCATTCTGATCCGGTGGCGGGGGGCTGGGGAGCACCATCAATAGGGATTTCCCAGCCGGGCTGGCGGGATTGGAGGGTGACGGCAGGACAGGGGAACATTGCCCCGTTGCTACGAGGTGCTCCTGGGGAATGCCAGTGCTCTGTGCCGTGGGTACGCTGGCCGGCGGAAACATTCTGCATTATGCTGGTAATACAGTGTGACACCGCGGGAACAATGGCAAATTGAGTGTCCCAGCAGGTAACGGGCCTGGGTGGGAGACAGTCGCAGGGGTGCACTGTCAAGGCGGCTCTAATCCTCCCTCGCCAGCCCCTCCCCTGGTTCTGGGAACGCTGCTCCCGCATTTCATCTCTGGGAAATTCTCCCGGCTCCTCGCCCAGACCCAGGGGAGAATTTCAAGGCGAGGCGTTTGTGTTTGCAGCTCTCTCCTCCCGGCCCCGGCCCCGTGCGGAGAGCCCATCGGGCGGGCACGGGGTGTGCTGGGGGGCAGCTGCAAGTGAGGTGCAGCCCCCCGGGGTGACCTGCGTCGCACCTTTGCATGGCCCTGGCCACACCGGCCCCGGCTGGGCTCCCGTCCCAGCATCCCTGCTCTGCACAGGGACTTACAGAACAGGCAGGGACTCGACACCCTGTGCCCATCGCTTCTGCATCCCCCCCAGGATGGGAAGCGAAGGCGGGTCAGCAAGGAGAGCGGCTCGTGTCCTCCCCCTCTGCCCCCGAGTTGTCCTGGTCCGAGGCCAGAAGGGCTCGCTAGCTCCTCTAATCTGATCTGCTTTAGATCATAGGCCACCCAAATAGCCTTTGTCAGGCTGAAAGACTCCAGTTGGAGCGGTGATCTTCAACCGGTGGCCCGGAGCCCCCAGTGGCTCCAGAATAAGTGGTTGGTGAAAGACACCTCAGGAAAACCTTGGTAGGTAGAGGCTGGCTCTCTGCTGGCGTATGAAGCAGGGAGGGCGAGGAGGGAAGAGTTTGAATTAAAAGCGAAAACCACAGCAAAGGATTGAGCAGCCCTGGTTTGGGATCAGGTTTGGCACCTAGATGCGAGTTCCCCGGGCTGCAGCAGAGGAGAGCTGTGCCCTTCCGCAGCTGGCACTCACCCACGAGCTGCCTCTTTCGATTGCCTGCACGGGGTGAAATGAGCCCAGCTTGAGATGCCTGATTTTCAGAAGCTAATTCCAGCTCCACAGAGAGGACTGCAGGCCAAGGAGCAAGAACCGGTGCAGCAAAGACCTCCCCAGGCCAGGAGGCAAGAGCAAGTGAGGGATGCCTGGGGCAGCTGAACAGACAGTTCATAGCTCCTGCTCTGGAAGGAGGGGATGGTCTCCAAGGTCATTACTGGTCTAAGCCAGCAGAAAATTCTGGATTCGTCCCACACCCACTGATAACTGTCCTGATGATTCGCTCAAGCTACACCCACCAGGCAGCTGGAAACACCTCCAGCAGGGCACCTGGGGGCACCATCCACCAGCAATGGTACCCCAGACACCACAGCCCCGACCACCTCTCTTCAGCACCTCCCTGGTCTCCTGCACATTGGGCATGAGGTTGGATTGACTCCAACACCTCCCTTGAATTTAGACACATAAAGTCACCATCTTTATTAAGATGGCAAGACAGGTCAAAGCTGACCCAGTGTCACTCCCCAGGGTGCTGTACTCACTCGGACTGTGACACACCAGAGAGGCTCTAAACCAACAGACATCCCCAGGGAGCAAGTGGAGACAGAGATACCATTTTGGTATCTCTGTGTTCAGGAAGGCCTGCACTTAGTGCAGCTCTACTGAAGTCAACAGTCAAACTTCTGTTGATTTAAAGATGAGCAGAAATAGCACAACACTGTCTGCTTTATAAAAAAAAAAAGAAGGAATAAAACCCCAAACTCACAACAAGAAAGCTTTAAAAACATCCTGAGCAGAGCTCTGTACTGAACAGCTAGGTCACCACCACAGGACCCCAGACTGCAAGTCCAGGGACCAAAGCTTCTGGCATTGTGTTGAGCAGGGAAACACACAAGGGCCTTGCCAGTCTGTGTCCTAATGCAGGAGATACCTCCAAGCTGCTCAGAACTGTGGTAGGACTTGCTCTCCTTCAGCCCCAGTCAGTCCTCAGCTGGAAGGGAGCATTTCACAGAATCACGGACTGTTCAGGGTTGGAAGGGACCTCTGGAGATCATGGAGTCCAACCCCTCTGCCAGAGCAGGGTCACCCAGGGCAGCCCACACAGGAACAGAGCCAGGGGAGTTGGAAAGTCTCCAGAGAAGGAGACTCCACAACCTCTCTGGGCAGCCTGTTCCAGTTCTGTCACCCTCACCATGAAAAAGTTTGTCCTCATGTTTCCATGGACCCTTCTGTGTTCCAGCTTGCACCAGTTGCCCCTTGTCCTATCACTGGATGTCCCTGAGAACAGCATTTGCTTCTGTTCAGCCTTTGGAGAGAGGAACCCTTCTTTTCAAACCCAGGAACCGAAGAGGAAATGAGTGTAGCGGACAACATTTTATGGACAAAATGGACATTTTATTTAACTTTGGCTCTCTGAGTGAGGGTGGTGACACCCTGTCCCAGGCTGCCCAGAGAGGTGGTCAATGCCCCATCTCTGGAACCATTGCAGGAGAGGTTGGCCGGGGCTCTGAGCAACCTGCTCTAGCTGAATTCCCTATCCATTACATGGGGGTTGGATGAGATGACCCTTAAAGGTCTCTTCCCACCCAAACCAGTCTATGATTCAATGAAAACAGAAGCTTTGCTGTCTGCAAGCAGCATGAAAAAAATACAGGGGCCCTTAAAAACTGCTTGAAGATGAAAGTCAATATGAGCACAGGGACAAAGGATATAAACCGGCCAGGGTTTAATCGGGGTTGAAAATTCAAAGTTAGACATTGTCCTGTTTTCAAACCAGGCAAAGAGCCACCAGTCAGAGCATCAGTGAAAAGACCAGCTCAGTTCAGACCATGTCACAACTTCTTCAACAGCCTCCCTAAGAGCTGATGTACCAAGATACAGCCTTTCATTTTGACAGTTTATGGTCCACTTACAGACAGAGTGCAAGACTCCCAAAACCATGACAATGAACTCACAGACCTCACAGTAGGCAAATGCCACCATATTAGGTGGACAAGGTCATCCATCTCCTTTTGCATCCTCTAAAGCTAGGTCTAGGTCTTCTAGGTCTCCTCACTGTATTGTTATTTGGTGCTTCAAATATCTCAAGTTTCCTCTGGTAGTATCAGGACAAGAAAAAAATCTGTCCTGGTGGCTCCACAGCAGCTCTGGGTGTGCTCCTCAGAACAGCCACCCACACTGCCACCTCAGGGTTCTGCTTCAATACTGGGCTTTGGTCATTTCTAGCCAGAACAACCCACTCTTACTAAGTTGTTCTTTGTGTTTATGGCAGCCAGCACTGAGCAAGGAAGGGCCACAACACTCAGGCAGAGGGCACTGCAGTGTGCAGGGCTGCTGTGGATGTTTTGGTTCATGATGAAGAACAGCAATTCCTGGACTTCAGTCACTTGAGGTGAGCTTGGAGGATCCAGGCACAGAGTAGGCACTTCTGGTCTGGTTTCCCACTCATCTGTTTTGGCCTTGTTGTTCTTCTCAGACTCATCTGGATATAACATCCAGCCCACGTATGGAAGCATCTTTATGGCTTCTGGTGGCTTCTCCATAGCCATGAGCATTTTGGCTATTGCTGTCCAAAGTCCAGTTCAGCACCCCACAGAATGACCAGGGAAGAGGAGGGTTTGAAAGTCACCATGACATGGTCACAGGTGGAAGAGGTGATGGACAGAGATGCTCCATCTCAGCAAACCCACTACACCTTCATCCTCATGTGGATTTTCTGTTTCGCCCACACCTCCTGACCAGGTGTCTTTGTTCTGCTGGAACGTTTTCTCTCTCTTAGCACAGAGGTCCCACCACATGCTCCCGTTCCCATCTTTCAGTCCAGCTGGGCATCCTGGGCAACTCATTTCACCCTTTCTTCAGCATTAGATGCTTTCAGGACTTCCTGCAGCTTTGCTCCTTCGAGCCTGTGAAAACTCAGTCACTGCAGCCGTGTAGCTGGAGCACACCAAGAGCTGGAGAGGCCTGAGCTTCCTCTGCTTCGATCTCCTCCAGGGTTCTTCAGTAATTAATGAGCAACTTCAAGGTTATCTTCACAACCTCAGCTGGTTTTGCTCCACTACTGTAAAGTCACATGTTGTCCAACAGCAGTTATTGGCTCTCAGGCTTCGTCCTGCCTTTGTCTGTTCTGTATCACCTGAACCTTTCACCATTTCAGCATCTATACGATCTGCTTCATCTCCCCTTGGACTAACCCCAGCCATGGAGCTCCTCTCTAGGGTTCCAGACCAAGAATTACTCCAGTAACTTTTCTGAGGCCCCCCCCAGGCTCTTACTGGCCTTTTGTGCAGCCATCAGCACCCGTGCTGGGTCAAATCCTGCTCCCGTTGAGCTGCTGCACTTGCCATACACAGAGCTGGAGTCACACGTCTCTCCCACCGTCTCCTGCCCACGTGCTTTAAACGGTGATGTCAGCAGCACCCAGTCCAAAAAACGTCCATTAGAAAATGAATAAAATAACTTTTTGGGTTTTAATGAGATTTAGATGATGGCTGGAGGAGGTTGGGAAGGAAAACAAAAGCGTGACGTTGACTGCTAATCCCACGGGCTCTGTTTACTCCCAGCCACGCGAGAGTCCGCCTTCGTCCACGCCATCGCCTCAGCCGGGGTGGCCTTCGCCGTAACCCGCTCCTGCGCCGAGGGCACGTCCACGATCTGCGGCTGTGACTCCCACCACAAAGGACCTCCCGGAGATGGCTGGAAATGGGGGGGGTGCAGCGAGGACGCTGACTTCGGTGTGCTGGTGTCCCGGGAGTTCGCAGACGCCCGAGAGAACCGTCCGGACGCCCGCTCGGCCATGAACAGACACAACAACGAGGCCGGCAGGACGGTGAGTGCTGGGAGGGTCCAGAGCTGTTTATCCATGGCCCGGTCTGGATCCCCTGATGTAACGGGAACATTATAATGCCTGAGCAGGACCTTTCTAGGTTTATGTTCCTGGGAACAGCTTTTCCACTCTCTCCAAACGGATGGGCAGGGGTCAGTAAGAGCTAAGCCATGTCTTGCTTCCAGTGCAACCATCACCCAAGGCAGTGTGTAGAACCCCAACTCAACTGCCCAAGACCCCAGGTGAAGAGGACTTTCCTCCCAAGCTGCTCCCTTCTGCATACGTCCCATTGTAACATCAGATTCTCAAATTCATTTACTTTTTGGTGCAAACTGTCAGACCGGGGGCATAAAATGAAGGTTGTTAGCAAAGCTGGGACAAGGGGGTCAAGTCTACATCCACATGGGTCAGAGACATCCCAACCCTCAAACTGCATCCTCCAGCTCTCAACTGCACTCTGTCAGATAGCTCCAGGTTGGGGGGGAGTGTTGATCCACTGGAGGGCAGGAGGCTCTACAGAGGTGTCTGGCCAGGCTGGAGCGATGGGCCAAGGCCAATGGGCTGAGGGTCCTGCCCTTGGGTCACCCCAACCCCTGCACCG
>WTSP01017907.1:31635-47979 GCA_025331215.1 Actenoides lindsayi | reverse complement strand
TCGGCGGCCGCTGCCCCCCCCCCCCCTCGCGCCGCAGCCCGTCCTGCCCCCGCCTCGGGGCCGAGGGGCCGGCGTCTCCTCCGCGGGCCTGACTCGCCCGCCGGCCGCGGCCCGAGCTCGGACCTGCTTGCGGCCGCCGCTGTCTCCGCGATGGCGGTGGGAGGGAGCGGGCGCTTCCCTCTGGCCGATGGCCGGGGTGTGCCCCGCGGCGAGCGGCCGCTTTCCCCGCGGCCCCCGCCTTGCTCCTCGGCGGTGCTCGGCTTGGCGCGAGCGACTCTTGTCTGGGCTCAGGGGCCCAGTGTCAGGCCCGGCTCCGGAGCGGCTGTCACGGCCGGGCGCTGGGGCGGGGGAGGCTGGGCCACGCTCGGAGGCCTTCGCTCGGGTGGCACCGCGAGGTCTCTCTCTCGGCCGGGAGTTGAGGCGCGGGGGCCGCGCGGGGCTGCGGTGGCAGCGGTGGGGAGGCTCCCGGGGCAGACCCCCCAGCTCTGGCGAGCGGGTGAGGTGAGCCCCCGGCCTCCGCGGAGAGCCAGGGCTCGCGCCTGCTGTGCGGACTGGAGGGTGCGGGAGCTGTGCGCTCCTGGCTTTATCTCTGCTTCTCGGCACCGAAATCTCGGAGTGGTGTGTAGTTTGTTCTCGTACTTCGGTGTTTTCCCTTCTTTCCGTAATCTGGCCTTTCCTGGAAGGGACTTCAGGGCAGACGCTGCTGTTTCTTGAATGTTGACTCTGCTGTGCAGAGTGTCAGCATTATTAAAGAGCTGATTCTCTTTGTGGGAGGAGAGTGTACCTGTCAGTGTCCTGAGAAGCAATACCAGGGAGGGAAGGACTGTATTTTCTGGTTTGTGTTTGAAAGTTTTTACCGAGTATGCCATGTCACGTGGCCGAGAGTGACAGTGATGTCTGTACATGTCTGAAAAAAACCTGAGACAGTCTGGATGTGTACAGTACGTGTCGTGGTGTTCCTCAATTCTGAGAGTCAATGTTGTGCTCTAAACTAAGAAAATACAAGACCGATGGCTTGCACAGCAGCTGGAGGTGTTACTTTCAGGGTGAGTGGCTACGCTGTGGCTCTGATGGATAATCTTGGACTAGTGGGAACCTACAGAATAAGTGTCATGGAGCTCATGAGCTATTAGAAGTAAGTCATAGAAACTCTGCTACTGGCTCCTTAAGGAAAGACATAGAAACAGCACTGTGAAAAGTGCTACTAGAGATTTCTTCCTTGAATGTGTTCTTTAATTCTCTCTGAAATATGAGTCACTGGCCGTGCAGCTTCTTTAAAGGAGAAAGTCAGAAAACAGCACCAATGTCAGGAATTTGAGCATTATCAGTCTCGTGTGGTTAGAAGTGTCTTTGTGAAAGAGTGAATAATTGAAAATGGGGTTAAGGACAACTTAAACTCTGAAGGAAAAGGCAAAGTACAGCTCTTTATGCTTTTGGCTAATGAATAATTATTAAAAGGGGCTTAATGTAAATACCTTTCAAACTGCTAGAGAAAGATGGAATTGTCAACACTGGAAGGCTATAGTTGTAATGAAACGAAAGTATCTCATCTGTGTTATACAACTGGTAACAACGTTCCTGTTTTACCTTAAAAACTGTCAAATTTAACATCAGATTAGTTAAGGTTTGAAAAGTAATATAATTTTTTTTAGAGAAATCTTTCTGTGTCAGCCCATCAATGTCAAAAATTGATAATTCTTGACCTAAAAAGGTGATGTGGAAGTTCTGAGCACTGAGTTGTCCAGTAAATGTGATTTTAGAGAGCTGTTGGTGACACTCTGCTGAATTGGGCCGTGACACAAAACCAGTGGCTTCGAGTAAGAGATGGTAAAAGTTTCAGAAGCCACAGATAGATGTGAAAGGTGTGATCGACCAAATCTGGGAAGACCTTTTACTGAGCATCTCTGTTAGTTTTCAGACTTGGACATTAATGTCTGGGACATTAACACCATTGCAGTTCTAAAGATACCACCTTTAACTGCCCAAGGCAAATGCCTCAGGGCTGCTTTCTAGGCTTTCTGTCTCTCGTTTGTAGCTTAAGTCGCATTAGAAGGAAGAGTTATAGGCAGTTGCTGATGTCTGTGAAGTTCTGTAGTAGCAACCACAAAATTCAGTAGTCTGATGCATGTATTCACTGTTGCTGTGAGGCACAGGATTGACAAGAAGCCCACTTCCTTGTGGGCTGTGCGAGAGAGCAGCGTACTATTTTCTGGAAAAATGCAAAAGGATGGGAAATTTCCTTTCCCATGGTACTGTTATCTGCCACCTTTTGACAGGTAAAAGCAACAGCAAAATCCCAAACATTGTTGGATATGGGAATAAAATTTGTAGTGGTTTTGGCTTTTTTTTTTTTTTTGATTACCAAAGAAACCATAAAGTTAAGCATTGTTTGAAGGGGTGGAAGAGGATGAGAATGCCAAATACAGAGTCTGGGAAGGAAGGTAATAAAGTGCTTACTGCATGAACATTTTCTGTTCGTTATAGGTGGCATGAAACGTCCCGTTCGTAAGCATATGCATAAGGTAATGCTCTTGGCACACCTTGAGAAGTTACTTCGGCCTAAACATCCATTGCCTCTTGTAAAAACCTGTAAGTAAAATAAGTGTAATTTGATTTGAGATGGCTTTGATGATTTGCTTTCTGATCACAGTTAGCATGATCTGCCTGTGAAAGGAGGAGTGAATATCAGTTACCTTACTCTGTAAAACAGGCGAGTCTTTGGGTGTATAAACTGACACTGTAACGGCAGCTGACAAGGACTCTAAAAGCTGAATCAATGATTGTGTTTTACAGAAATGGCAGCTCAGAAAAGGAAGTCTGTGTTAGTAGAGCCTTCTGCTAAACGTCCAAAGCTGGACAAGAACAGCAAACCATCATCGGCGAAGAAGGAAAGAGAGGTGTCAGATACAAAACATGTTTCAAATAAATCAAAGCCCAATCAGTGTGCAGTGCAGGAGAAAACTGTACTCAAAACATCTGTCAAATCAAACAGGTCAGTGGCACAAAAAAAAGTAATTGTTCTATGTTATCTTTGTAGACTAAATGACTACAGAAACAATCTAAGCAGAATGAATTTGAGTTAAATAATACTAATGGGAAGATCAGCCTTAAATCATTAAGTGTGCTGTCTGCTGTGTGATCTTCCTCTGGAACCAGGTTATTGTCTTGAAATCCAGAAAGACTTCCAAAAAAGTTTCTGAAGAAAAAATAAGTCTGATACTATACAAGCTAATACTTCATTTGAAAGCCACAAGTGTCAACAATTAAAAATGACTGGAGATGTTAAAAAGCATTCATCTGGGGTTTATAGGTCAGTCTTTCCATGCAGAAAAACCATAATGTATTACACTTAAGAGTAACCAGATGAAAGTGAAGTCTTTCTAGAATGATTCTAGAGAAAATTCTTCTGAAAGTACTGAGGGTGTAAGATCTAGTGGCTTAAAAATAGGAAAAACAGGGAAAAAAGAGGCAGGGGTTAGTAGGAATGAGAAGAGTCTTATGACAAATTCTGCTTTCTGGATGCTGAAATAACCCTATTTTGAATCTTTCAGTGACAACACCAATGCCCCTGAACTAGGAGTACGCATGGCTACAAGATCATCAACACTCAACTCCAATTGTAAAACAGTACTTGACAGAAAGGTCCAACAGCAGCCTAAATCTACAAAAAATAAGGAGGTATGCCAGAAAAAATCTGCGCAAGAACTTCCTAAGTCAAAATGCATAACTGCACCAAACGAGCCGGTCATGAGGAGATCCCAGAGACTGCAGCAGTTGGCACATGTGGATGTACCCACCAGATCCCTGCGCAGCAGAGAAGTCAAAGAAGAAAAAGCTTTGGAAGTAAAACAAAGCAGCCAGACAAAAAGACACTCTCATAGTGTTGCAGCAAAAGTACTTAAATCTACTGGAGAGAAAACTGAACAGAAAATGACAAAAATAAAGCCAAACAATACAAACGGGGATAAAGAAATACGTGCAGAAATGACCGGCTCTCTGAAAGAGAAAAAATGTAAAGCAGACAGTAAAAGTGGTAATTCCAACAGCTTTCAACAC
The DNA here is from genome assembly GCA_025331215.1 of Actenoides lindsayi. Classification (NCBI taxonomy): domain Eukaryota; kingdom Metazoa; phylum Chordata; class Aves; order Coraciiformes; family Alcedinidae; genus Actenoides; species Actenoides lindsayi. The sequence continues at coordinate 43,923 of WTSP01017907.1, read as the reverse complement.
AACCTTCAAGGGTCATCGTTATGTCCTGACAAGAGCCATGAGGAAGTTAAGAAAGACCAAATGGATGCTGTAACTCCTATTCCCAGCGACACAAAGAAAGTGGAGACAGATTGTCTTAAGCCAAATTCGAAGGCAGTGACTAAGGAAAAGCAACAAATGCACCAGAAGGTAAAAACCAGTACAAAACCAAAAAAGATTTCACAGCTGCCTGTAAGTGAAACAAATGCGGCTGTGGAACCGGAGAACGATGTGAAATCCAAAAGGGTAAGCATCCTTGAACTCTGCGAAGAAATCGCGGGTGAAATTGAGTCGGATACAGTAGAGGTGAAAAAAGACTCCCCCAGTGCTGAGTACAGCAAAACGGAAGAGAAGCATGCCGAAACACAGCTCCAGCAAACTGAAATGCTTGCTCAGAAAGAGCCTACTCAAAGTGCTCAGTGCAAACGGTTTTTCCCCAGCAAAAAAGGAATGCCTGTCAAATGCACTCTGAATGGGCGAAATAACTCCTCGAACAAAAACTCTAAATGGACCAAAATTAAGTTGCTGAAAGCTAGTAACGTGAAGCAAAGTAACTTCAATTCTGCAAATGCCCCCAAGCTTGCTTTGTTAAAAGATTACCCTGAAGTTTCGGAGGCGAGTCAAATAGCCACAGAAGCAGAGCTTTTGAAGGCGCAGGGCAAGCTGTCAGTAATGGGACTCTCTGAGAATGAAAGTGCAACTGGTCTGCAGGAGAAGGCAGATCCTTCGTCTGAAAGAGCTGGAACGCAAGAAATGACGTTAGACGTAAAACAGCCCCCAAAGAGAGGTGCAGAAAATGGTTTGTTACGTAATTTGACAAAACATTTGTGTGAGCCAAGACCAGATGAGGTAACTCATTTTAATTATGCTGTGTGGTGGGAGGGTGTTCTAAATGTGTTCTGCTTGCTGAGAACGCCGTCCTCGGAAGCTTTGTTTTAACAGTGACTTCATTTTACAGTAACTTCAACATTTTCAGCTGTATTAAAGATCCTTTACTGCCGCGTTGTCATAGATGGGATGATAGTAAGCTGGCAAATAAGTCTTTGCCATTCTAAGTTCTGTTGTTAGATGAATGTTGATGGGGAGAATTTCCTAGTGGAGCTGGAGGTGGCACAGATTCACGTGGACACTGATGACTTCAGGTTGCATAGCTCTTCTGTTCTACAAAGACGTATTAAAAGAAATGAGAGGGGGGAAAGTATCTGAATAAACATCTATTAAAATTTAAGATTTTAAAGATGAAGGTGTTCTACAGGAAGTATTTTACAACCATACATAAAATGAATTATTTTTGCTTTTCAAAATTAATGCCACAAACTTCACTATGGCCTAGCTAATCAGTTGCATTTTGTTTGCTTAAAATAATGCAGGAATTGGAAGCCTGATGCTGTATTCAATATGTTAATTAACTCTGTGATTTTGTTAATAGGTTAGAGGCATTTAATAATATGGGGATTTTATTTAATGTTTTCTGTTTTGTTTAGGACTTTCGATTACATTTGGAATCAAGTCCAGAAAGTTCTCCAGTAAAGTTTGTTACGGCTCCTAAACCACCGAAACAATTTAAAAAGCAAACAGGAGAAAGTGAACCTCAAGGTAACTGTCTACTACTGATTTTTCCTCTTCTTCTGACCAGTTCTGTGGGAAGCATAAAGTCTTCCTTTCAGAGGAGTGTTTTGCAGAATGAGGCACAGTTACTGCAGTTCCTTTGGGACTGGAACTGTTCACTGGGGTTTTCATTTGTCTTTGAGTGTCACACCCATGGCCACGTTAATGGCAGTAAATATCCTTTTATCTCTGGGCTGAGTAGTGGGAAAGAGAGATGTCTGGTTTTCTACTCATCTCTACTTTTAGTGCTTCTTTGTGCTGTATGTGTGAATATTTTAATGCTTTAATATGCTCCATTAGAGTAAAAGTGAAATTAAAACTTCTAAAACAAACAGAGCCACTACACCCCCACCCCTCCCAACCAAATCCTTTCCATTTCTGTGTAATAAAGTAGGAAAACTCTGTATTTCAGATGTTGTCTTCTCTTGGACTGATTTCCATTAAGAATTCTCTGTTGGTTAGCATTGTCTTTGAACAAGTATCTACATTTCTTCCTCCTAAATTGTTCTGCTTGATCTTGACCAAATTATTGACTAATCACGCTCCTGATTTTATCACGTAGTCCTCATTTATCAGCCTGTGATGGGTGATAAATAAACCTTATGATGGGTGTGGAGTGAATGTTTTCACTCAGGTACATTTGACAAAGAAATATCATGGATGGATCACTAACATAATCTCTTCATTAACTTCTCTCTTGCTACTTCATCCTTTTGCTTTTGGCTTTTTGGTTTGTTTGGGGGTTTTGTTTTAGTTATAGTTTCCTGAGTTTGTTTTAAATCTGCACCTGATTTTGAGTGCACTGTTTAACTAGTTAGCTTTACCAAACAGGTTGATTTTTTTCCTGCCATTGTAGGATATTTTTGAAGGGCAAAATACTCTTCATTGTACTATTAGATAATGTAAAAAATATGTGGGTTTTTTCCCTTTCTTTTGCTATTCTTGATTGTTTCTTTTTCTTACAGAATACATGCCAGGTGGGGACATACTATACATTTATGATTCTCATACTATACATAAAGCTACTTATGTGGGTGTTGGTATAAACAGATTTAAACACCTATGTAGTTTTGCTGCTGGCCTTGTTTAGCTGCTGGCAAATTGGTCAGCAGAACTGCTGTGGAAATGTTGAAGAAAATGATATTTTTATTTTTTTTTTAAGTATATGTGGAGGGAATCTGAATACTGCCTTCGGGTTGCATCTTTTTTTATTCATCTTGAACAAATTGCAACATTGTCTTGAGTTGGTTCTTTTTGCAAATCACTGTTTGTCTAGCAGATTTCCTTTGCAACTAAAAACTTTATAATGAAAGTCTAATCTTTGATTAATTGTAGGTTTGGCTCCCAAGCAGTTGACACAAACTTCATTTACAAATCAAACTTCTGAAGCTGAGAACAGGTATGGTATTTTATACATTGTGAAATTACAGGAACCTTCCACAGATTTATGAGAGGTTTTAGTTTAAGACTAAACTACTGTTGTCTCCCAAGCTCAACTTTCTATTTCAGTTAAGTGACTTGTCTTTCATAAAAATAGACTTTTATTTTACCCAGTTATTAAGGGGTGGTTTTATTTTTTTAAGAAAATTGCTACTCAAGATATTTGTAACTGCACTTTTTTTTTTTTTTTAAGTAGAATTTAACAGAGTTGGGAAAACATTTCTAATGGTCCCCTCCTCGTATCAGCTGATAACCACAGAGTATGGGAAGGGCTTGAAACATGATTTTCACTTACTGAATTAGTTCACTCACTTCTGGAGGAGTTTTCTAATCTTTAAATTATGGAAGTTTTTTTATATATGCTATCTTTTCAGGTCAGAAGAGAGGTTTTAATTTGGGATTTGTGTGTGATTGCTGTGAAAGGCAGGTGTCAGCTGTCATGAAAAAATTATTCTTGTTTTTATTAAAGAACTAAATTGTTCTTGCTACTAGGAGTTCAAATTTATGATTTTTCCTTCATCACATTGTTGTAGTTTTTGAACAATTCTGACACAGTCTCTAGTTTTAGCCAGTTAGGAGCTAAATACAGGAATTTCTTTGTACCTGATACTTTGAGTAGCAGTGTAGTTGGCACAGCTGTTAGTATGCTGATGGTGTTCTCTGTATTCCTGATGGAGACAAGGAGAAATGATGCAGTTAATGTTCAGTAGATCTGAGGCCAGATTAACAATTCTGAGTAACCAGCCCATTTGTACGTGTTGAAAAACTCTGCTACCTTGGAATTCACAGAAGATGGGTGGTAAGATAGATGTAAATCTAGTTACATGAATATTGCTAGATTATTTTTTAAAATAAATATTACAATAACTTTGATTTCTCCTATTTTTATTCTCAACTGCCAAACTGCCTTATGGTATCCACTCAAAATGTATTAGATTTACTGGCTGAACTAGCCCATATTGCTTTGCTGTTTTTTGGATCTATATTTTTCTTGTGAGAGGTTTCTTTCCGTACGCTGTCCAAGATTTAAGCCATCATTCTTTCTCTGGTACTCCTGCCATAACATAGTAATGTACATATCTACAGTGTAGCTCTCTTTAGGGCTTTGCAATAAAAGGATGCAGCAGGAAAAGGCAAACCTTGAAGTAGCCACTTAGTGCAAGTGTTGGGGCACATGACAGGAGTAAAAAAAAAATAGCTCTGATTTAGCACAAAAATTACTTTTTGAAAAGCTCCCTGACTTAACCTACTCCGTGTACTACAGCAGCTGCTGCAATGAAGTGTTTGGCTCCGTGTCTTTATTTTGCTCAGAAACAGAATATGCAAATAACGTAAATATATGTAAATACCTAGTTGAAGCACCAGTATTTTTGTCTGTGTTTTGCTTTGGTAATTTCCACAAATTTTATCCAGACCTGGAATTAATGTAATTTTTTTTCCCCCTGAATATAGTAGCAAGTTCATAGAATAACTTGGTTGTTGATGTATTTAGAGCACTTTCCAGTGTTTCCTTCTGCCATGACAAGGGGAAATTTAAATTGAGTGAGATTCCATTGATACCTGTCCATTTATTCCCCAGGTCCTCTTTTCCCTTTGCTGCCAGCCACTAGAAGAGAATAAGTTTCAATTGAATTGAAGAGTTTTATGACATCTGTTTTATGTTGCCCACTTATATTTGTGGGATTATATACATGGTCTGCTTAGCAGCCTCATGGATGGTAAAAACAGAAACCTAAACCTTACACAGGAAATATATAGTGTTAGGCACCATCAGTCACACTCTGAAAGGCCTCAGTTAAATGCTTGTGTTACTGGTTGTGACTAACCTACCCCACTTGATTATAAACTTAATATTATAATATTTTTCACAGGGAAAAAAAAATAAATTCTTGTAATTAAGCTAGTCACAAAGTGTATTTTTTGGTTAATCCTTTCATTACCTTCTTTTTCTGTTTAAATTACAAACTGAAATGCATAGGACTGGTTTGGGTTATAGGACTGGTTTGGGTAATTAACTTGGATTTGCATCTTGTTAAAGTTTAGTTATATTAATCACAACAGCTTTGAGTATCTAGGATGACGGGTATAAGCAATCCCTTTTTAACAGGAGATATATTTGTATTTCAAGGGTTCCACTGTCAAGTCCTTCATTAGCATCAAAATGCAGTACCATCCTACCATCTGAGGAACACATTCACAAGTTAAAAGAAGTGGGAAAGGATAGTGAGAAGCAGCTGATCATAGTAAGTAATACCCTTGGAGTAAGGCTTAGAGCTTCTTGAAGAAATTCCTTCTGACTTTGCAGTGCTGTGTTTTTAAGAACTCCTCTGAAAATTGTTGCTTTTACAATGGTAATAGTGGTATCTATGTGAGCTGTGAAAGAAGCACCTGCACGAGATTCTCACTGATGGAAAAATGCTGGCAGATTTCACGTTTAAAGCTGGTTCTTGTTCAAACAAGTTTCTGTATTTTTTTAAATAGAATGTCTATTCAGTAAAAATGCAGTTGGTTTAGGGAGAATGAATTTGCCTTGACTTACGTGCAAAATGTTAGTTTCTTAAAATTTCAGAATTCTGGGTGGTGGTGCTTCTGGCAAATCGTGTGCAAAATTAATATCAACAGCTTTATTCCTGCATCGTTCAGTTGGCCATTGCTCTGAAACGTGAAGGTTTTCCTGTGGATGAGCTCATTTTCACCATGTTTAGGCAGCAATACTGGTTTGGTTATTTGTTCTTACATTCTTTGCTATTAGCTACCAAATGCAGATAATAGCTTTTGAAACAGGAAAATTGAAAATGAGAAGGGAGAGAGAGAAAAATGACTGTGTGTCAGTCTTGTAGAATCACACAGTTTAATAGTGAAACAGTGGGAGGTTTTGGTCGTGTTTTGTTTTGTGTTTTTAATAATCCACACAGCAGATAATTCTTGAGAAATGAAAGGCTGCAGCAGGGAAGCTACAGAGGGGAGAAGAATTCAGGCCATTAGGAAGGGGAGGGCTCTGTAGTAATCTTCCTATGAAATTACCCCTCTCACACACATATAACTGGTGGCCTTGCTAAATTGCAGCTTGATGTGCCTAAAATGATACAAATCTCAGTGCTCGAGTGTCCACTCACAGGATAATAAATCAACATGCCTAACATTTAAGAAGTATTTCAACTACTGCTTTTTTGAAGCTCATTTTGCCAACAGAGTTCAAACGCATAATTAAATATCTTAACTATATTAAAAGGACTATAAGAATATTCCTTTTCAGTAAAGCTAAATTAAGTTTTGCTCATACAGTAATAAAACTTGACTGAAGAGTTGCTAGGATCTCTGACAAGAAGACATACATAACTTTCTGCTTAACTACTGCAGAGAGGTTGTGTCAGTCTTCTCTACAGTATTCATACAGAGATTTTTTAGTTTTGGTTTTTTTTGCAGCTTCTTGACTATGCTGGTATGTTCTTGTTTTCAGCCCAAATTAGGAGAATAATATTTTTTTTCCCTAGGTATTTGACAGTAAAAGTTTTAAGTTATTTGCCTAGTGAAATTTTAGAACATAAAGAATGGGTCAATGAAGAACACTGGAAAATGGGAGAGACCTGGTTCCTTGTTTCCTACTGGTGTTTCGGGAAGATGCAAGTGAGCGCTGTTAGTTTTAAATGAGAAAGTAACAGCTTCATAATAGTAATGTATTTCACCACCTCATACAAATCTAATTTTCTCCCATTTCATTGAGTTCATGGTAGGCTTATTGTGTTGAAAGGGCATTTTGATAATGCCTGTAGTTTATTAACAATATATTAGGTAATTGCTCTGTTACTCTTTTCCTGGAGGGAAAACTGCTTTTCTTGTTGTCAGAACACATAGAAACCCCCAAATATGTTAAGCCATTTTGTAAAATACTGTCCTTGACATTAGATACTGTGGAGATGAGACATAGTTATGATAGGGTAGAGTTAAAAACTTTGAAGTTGAATAACGTGTATAATGGGCTGGTCTGAAAGCACTGTAACAAGAATGGCAGGCCCTTAAGACTGACGGATGGGATGAGCTCAAAGGTTAAAATGGTCAGAAACAAGACACAGTAATTAAGAGCAGTATCTAATGACAATACAGTTCTGTCAACTTTTGTAGATAATGCCTCGTTCTGGCTTCTTTACACAAACCAGAGACAGATTTAGACAAAGCTGGAAACATTGAGGTGTCCCCTCCATAACCTGTGGTCATCTCAGTGCTAAACCCCCCAGCTCTGGGGGAGAATTTAGATGTCAGTGTAGGACCACCTTGGGATAATAGAGTGGGCAGCACTGTAATGAATTAGGTAATTGATGGAGCATGCATACAAAGATTTATGTGATGTAAAATAATGTAACCAATCCTATACAGTTGATTTGTACTGTATACAAACTGCTGCTTCTTGAGCTGTGTGCTGGGTTTGTGATTTACCACCTAGCACCTCTTTCTGCAGAACAAGGATAAAGCAAATATCTCGACTCCGTGTCGATTGGCTTTGTGTGCTGGGTGAAGGACCCTTTTGGGGGGCTACAGTTATGTCTAGAATAGTTTGTACTAGCATCTGGAGGGGAAAAATCACTACATGGACTTCTAAAGTATCAGACTTTGCTCATACAAGTACTCAAAAGAGCTAGGATTAAATGCGTGTAATGAAACAAGGTACATTTTGTAATGAGAAGTATTGTTTGCAAAACCATGATGAATTTCTTAAATGTGAATTCTCAATGGCTGGACCCTTTTTTTGGTTGGTTTGTTTGTCTCTTTTTTTTTTTTTTTTTTTAGGAAATACTTTCAAATGTCTTTATGTACTCCTGTAACAACCCTCTGAGAACAGAGAAAAGATGAATTTGGTTTAAAAGCTGTTCAGGTTGAAATTTCTCCTATACAAAGAGCAGTCTTACTACACACAGTCAAATCACTGAAATTAGCATTTATAGTATCTCCAAAATCTGATAGTTAATAGCTAGAAATAGTTTTTATTTCAAAATTCTGTCGAGTTCTAGTAAGAGAAGCAGTTTCATTATTCTTTTTTACCTTGAGCAAAGTTGGGAAGTGATGCTTTTATTCTTCATAAGGAACATTTAACTTGCACTTTGGTACACTTTCAAAAAAAATTAAATGCCTGAAAGGTGCAATTTTGGGCTCTCTACTGTGAGATCTGATTCTTTTGGAGATCTGTCAAGCAATTCCATCTTTATGTACAGAACCCTCTTTTCTTTTTATAACCAAAGTGGAAAAAAATAGTTGTGCTTAGTTTGACTCACCGCGTGATACACTATTCCTCTTCTGCTGGTTTTTTTTGCAATAGAATTTTCCTGTTCTTTTGTATTTGACATCTGTCCTTTTAATTGCCTTTAGATTACCTGAGGCTCAGTCTGGTGTGTTACATACAATATTGTCTGTGTATTCCAACCTTTGCCTTTCCTGACGTACATCTAGAGAGGGTGTTATGGTCAAACTAGTCTCTGTTTCCCACAATATGCTTTATATGTTGTATTTTATATTTGATTCTTAAAGATCTATCTTATCTTCCTTCTTCTCCCATGTAATTGCTATAATGAATAGTTTAATTTTTTATTTTTCTTAAGTAATACAATCTTAAACAAGCTTCAAGACTATCTGACTGTAACAAGTAAAACAATACAAGTTGTGTTTGTAGGAGACGTTTAGTAGCTGTACTTGCAGCACTCTCTTTCTTGGTTCATGTCTAGTTATCTGAACAGCTCTCTAATGTAAAACTCTTCCTTTTGCAGAGGTACAACTAAGATGAAAGATGCCAGATTTGCTTGCTGTCACACAGCTTAAAAAGCAAGCCTCTCCAGAGCATAGAACCTCAGCTGCAAACAGCAAGGAATCCAATGTTGCAGCAAAGTTCATAACCCAAACAGTGACAGGAAACAGTGGTGTTCCAAGTGCTCTGAGAGGGTTTAGGTTCAGACTGAGCAGTGTGTGAGCTCTTTTTTGGGAGGAGAGAAATTAAGATCGAGGCTAAGGATATGTTATGTCCCAAACCCATGACTTGGTGTTTAGAGGAGTCGTCTGTTCTGAGTGTTTGTGATCTCTGCCCTCTTCAAGTACCTCTTCAGCTGGTAGGTCGACGGGTTACGTGAAGCTCCATATTGGGAGTTTGAGAGTAATGCATTAACATTGTTCTTTACTTTCAGAGTACTTGAATCTGATCTGAAAATATGAGAAAATTAAATACAAAATCATCTCTTCAACTTCTGAAATGGAAAGAAATACAAATGTGCAAATTACCTGTTTTCTGTTTTCATTAAATGACAGACACTTTGCATCCAGGGCAAGGAGAGTCAGTTATTTGCTGCTTGTAAAAATTCTGCTTGCCCACCAGATCTAGGACAAAATTGTGACCACAGGAATAGGAATTGATAAAAGCACTAATGCTACGAAGGAATGCTCTAAATGATGACCTGTCAGGTACAGGGATACTTCTTCTATTTTGTGCCACTAGGGAGATGCATTCCCTGGAAAATTAAGCTAGTCTTTTGAAAGTGATATTCATGAATTTTAGGAAAGAATGGGTAAAAAGAATGAACAACAAAAACAAGTCACTGAAATGGTAAGAAGCATGGAGTTAGAGAAACTTTCCATCTTTCTAGAGATCTGAGTTAATGCTGCATGCAAGCAAACAGTCAAATGTTGATGCTAAGTGTCAGCAAGTGAACGGATCAGGGTGGCTTGGTGGGAGATGCTTTTGATTCTGAGGTTTGAATTTGGTGCTGTGTGTGAAAGTGATGTGCCCCCTAATTCAGGTTATACATTTGGATATCATAGCTTTTCTTGCATATGTTTTAGTTGAACTTGAGCATAGCTTCTTGTTTGACTGAAATAGGTAATATATGAAAGAAGTGTTTTGATTTAAGCTGAAAACACAATCCTCAGATGAAATAGTAAGTGTAAAAGTAAATATTCTTTATTTATTTATTATGATCCTGAAGAAAGTGCATAGCTATCATATCAAGTTGCTGTTTTCTTAATCTAGTGTAGTCCCATTGGCAATGTCTCTGAAGAACTGGAGAATGGCTTTTGGGCAGTGTTCCACTGCTCACATTAGTTATGTGCTGCCTGTTTTCTTCCCTGTAGTCCCAATAAAAACAAGGCAGAGGTTGCTGCAGAAGTGACTGGGGAGGGACTTTGGTAGTTGAGAGCAGTCACTCTTCCTTTCTTCTCACACAGATCTTGTGCTTTCTCATTACCACTCATTCCCATTCCTACTTCTCTGCAACAACCCAGCTTTCTCTAGCAAATTCAGGTGGGTTGTGTTTGGAGGGTGGGAAGGTTCTGTCAGGTTAGCTGGGGACCTGGCACAGGGGTTCCAGCAGCACGGTGCTGCTGTGGGCTGACTGGCAGGCACCTGGGCACCCTGCAGCTGCTCTCTGACCCTCCCAAGCAGGACAGGGCAGGGAACTGATGGGTTGAGATCAGGACAGTTTAACAGGTAAAGCAAAAAAGCTGTATGTGCAAACAAAGCAAACCAAGGAATTCATTCACTACTTCACATCGGCTTGCAGCCATCTCCGGGAAAGCAGGACTTCATCACCTGTACCAGCTGGGAAGCTGTAACTTCAAACATCCTCCTCTTCCTCCCTCTTTCCCCCAGCTCTTGCTCCCACAGCCCATCATACGGAGTGGGGTACCTGGCTGTCCCAGCTGCCTTCCCCTGGCACTCCCCCTGCAGCCCCAGGCTGCTGGCTGGCAGGGCAGGCTGCCGGGACACCCCCTGAGCACCGGGCAGCAGCAGCTGGAACTCCCCTCTGGTACCAGCTCTGTCGTGGGCACAGCTCTGAAACACAGCACCAGAGCAGCTGCTGTGAGAGGAATTAACCTTGTCTCAGCCCAAACCAGTACACATTGGGACACTCTCTGGAATATTTTTGAACCATATTTTTATATGGCTGGACAAGGGATTGATTGTCCATTGTAAATATTGTGCAGATTTGGCTTTTTACTTGGCTTTTTTTTCCATAGTGCTTTAACTAATGACCAATGAGGATATAATTTCATTATGGCTAATGACCCTCCACTTTCACTTTTCAAATATGTTAAATAACATTAGATACATCATGGTCCTGAATGTTTCAAGTTGATTTCTATCCTGTGGCTAAAATAGTGTTTCGGAAAGATGGGTACTGGTGATGGTTTGGGGTTGGTCAGGGGTTTTTTGGTAGCTTTTTTGTTTTGTTGGGTTGGGGTTGGTTTTTGGATGTTAAATTCCACAGTCTTCATTTTGAAATGAAACTTGTTTCTTAGTTGGGTCACGTCTTCTGATTCTCCTGGTCAGTGAGGGGATCAACCCATCAGTTTCAGTCTTGAATGCATTTTTCACTGAAGTAGCATCCTTTGACCTTTTCTTGCGATGTGGAGAGCCCAAAAATCTTTGTGTCTTTCCTTCCTCCTCTTCTTCTATTTCCTTTCCAGCCTGCCTGTTTCTATGGCTGGTTTTTATTCTTTGTTCCGTGAAAAGACTAGAGAAAAAAATAATCTTCTTCTAACTAACACTAGGTAATCGAGAAGGAGGGGACCTAATCTGTGCCTGGAGACAGAGAAAAGCTTTTTTTTTTAAGAAGAAAAAAAAAAAAAGGGCCCCTTTTCATCTCCTACAGAGGCACCAAATGCCTTTTTTGCTTGCAGGGCTCCTTATTCCACATACGGAGGATCAGCAGACATGCCCCTTCTCAAAGAAGATGTTGGTAAGACTTTTCTTTCTGTCTACCACAGAACTCAGAGACCCTTCTGGAGAGCGAGGGCAGCGTTGGCACAGCGTTCGATCGCCGTTAGCCTCGGCCAGGGGGTTCTGTGTGTCCTGGGCTGGTGTTAATGAGGGTTGCCTCAGATGGTGGGAGTGCTCAATTGCCACCTACACATGCAGAATTTGCTTAGGAGAGAAAAGTATCCTTGCTCTTTACTGTTACTGTTTAGAAGATTGAGTTTTACACAGAGCCAACACGTTACTCATCCTGCAAACTCACATTTTCTTAAAGATTGCTTTGAAAAACATTTCTCTAAGTTCTTAGAGTGAATCCACAGACATCTTTCTCTAGTTGTGCCAAGTCAACAGTTTATTCTTCAGCACCCAGTATCTGATGTTTGCTCAGAAAAGTTTGGTGTCGTGTCCGCACGCCACCCCCCCCCCCCCCCCACAGAAAAAACAAAAAAGGTCAACTTTTATTTCTTCTTCGCTGTTGTGCGTGTGGTCTT
>WTSP01017907.1:10785-29163 GCA_025331215.1 Actenoides lindsayi | reverse complement strand
TCATCCAATGTTAGGACAAGAGGCAATGGGAGTAAGCTGGGACACAAGAGGTTTAGAGTAAACATTAGGAAAAACTTATTCACAGTGAGGGTGACAGACACTGGCCCAGGCTGCCCAGTGGGGTTGTGGAGTCTCCTTCTCTGGAGGTGTTCAAGACCCGCCTGGACACCTTCCTGTGTGACCTGCTGTGGCAGGGGGGTTGGACTGGCTGATCTTTCTAGGTCCCTTCCAACCCCTACCGTGCTGTGTGATTCCGTGTGTGTGTGAAAATGCTTTCTTCTGTAAGGCAGGCTTTTTTTACTATGAATATTTTCAGCTCTTGGACAACAAAATTAAGTTCAGGTGATCTGTCTTCTTGTAAGCTGTGCACTTTCAATTTGTGCACACATCAATTGCCCTTTAAAAAGCAACCTCAAGTCGTCTTCTGCTGATCCAGTATCCTGTCTTAGAGCATAAAAGAACTTTTTGTTTCTCTATTAGTTCTGATGCATGTTAGAATAGATTAAAAGTGACGTTTATTGCAGGTTACATAAACTCAGTTTTCAAAGGTAGTTAAATAATGTGTTTCAGCACTAAAGCATAACTGAAAATACACCTTTTTGTCTGGAGACTTCAAGCTAACTGGTGATCTTTTGCTCTTTGCAAAAGGCACCCCCTGCACCTGACATTTCACTCCTTACTAGGCAGTCACTCCTTCACCTGAGCATGCTTCCACAGTAACAATGCTGTTTTAATGAAGAGCTGGCAAAGCACTAGGTGGTGCAGTGCCCTTCGTTTGGCAGTAGTTGATTGTGGAGTAGGAGGATAACCTCAAGGATCAGGAGTCCATGGTGTGATCTTCCATTTGTATCGCAGCTGCTATCCAGTGTCTGGAAGACAAAGCTTAGAAACCCTGTGCAATTAAGATAGCATGTCAAGCATCATCGTTAGCTATTTCCAATTAAGAGTTAACACTTCATTCCTGACAGTATATTAAATGAGGCTTTAATCTATGAAGAGGGGTATAAAACCCCTACGATGCTATTTGATTGCCTTGAAACACTTGGGTTTTTGTAAGAACCTAGAAGGCAGTGATCAGCTGTTGCAGATGTGTTGCTGATCTTAGTGGTCATTTCCGTAACTTTGGGGTTTTGTAATATCCTTCTAAACATCCAGGTAAAGGGCTCACTTTTGTCCCACCTCAAAGCAAAAGATAGGCAGCTTCAGAACTGCAGGGAAAACCAAATAGTGGGGGACTGGGTGTGGGAATTTTCTTTGTTGAAGATGATTATATTTACTGCAAATAGGGTAAAGAAGGAAGAATTCTGTTCTTTGTATTTCATAAAATAAGGGAGAAGTTATTTCTTCAAAATTAGTGGGGGTGGAGCTAATTTTAATGTTAGGTAGAGTTTGCTCTGTGATTGATGCCTGTGAGGCTGTGTAGGTTTTTGAAAGATAGAATTCTAAATTCTCTACTTGTTTTTTCTCCTGTTTCACTTCATTTTAGCCTCTGTGTTGACTTTCCAGACACTAAGTTATAAAAGGCATGTCCAATTAGATGAAGGTTCTGCTGAACTGTATTTACTGTGCTCATAATTGACAAATTCTCTTCTCTTCTCTTCTCTTCTCTTCTCTTCTCTTCTCTTCTCTTCAGGATGCAGGACAGAAGAGATTTGGTGCTATTTCCTGTAATATTTGTGGAATGCTTTACACTGTGTCAAATCCAGAGGATGAAACTCAACATCTGCTGTTTCATAACCAGTTCATAAGTGCTGTAAAATATGTGGTAAGAAAACTGTTGGGTTTTTGTTGTTTTTTTTTTAAAGACATAAGCATTATCTCTTATTTGCTGTGTACTAGTTACAATTCATATTACATTAAGTCATGTTTTAATGGTAGGCCATTCCACTTTGGGAAATACATGTTTTTAAGAGCTGTGGTAGACAGGGTATAAATAATGTATAAAAATATTTAGTAGGATAGTGTTTTTTCACTGCCATTTTATTCTTTCTGTTATAATTCCCTAATCTTGCAGGGGGCTTGTGGTGGGGGAGAGATAGTGATAGAGGAACAAAGGAATGTCACTGTTCTGAAAGTGTTAAATGCATGTTTCAGTACAACTGCTGTTTGCAGTGGTTGGCTTAATAGTTAGATAAAGAGATGGTTGTACTGTTTTTGTAATTGTGTAAACCTAGCTGACTTCTAAATTGCTTTCTCTTAATTATGTGTAATTTGAAGAGAGGCTGCCTAGGAATCCAGCTGATACAACTCGAAACTTTACTGAAATTATAGTGTGGTTGTAATCTTTAAATAAAAAGTCCAAGGTATTATTCCATAATTTCATTATATGCTGTATCTGAGTGTATCTCTCATATTAAAGCTCAGATTTGAACAATTTTGTACAATTTATATTGTAAAATCAGCTACTTCACACTAGCTGATATTACAAGACTCACAGGAAATCCCTGTTCACATGTCTGAAATCCAGAATAGAATCCACAAAGTCTGTTTTCTTTATCACACATGTTACCTTCAGTACTCTACACTCGAGTAGATAAGACCTCCAGGATAACTGAACTGAGGCCACCAATTCATATCATGTAGGTACCAAATGGTCGTTGGGCTACTCTTAAATCTCAAGCTCAATTTTATCCCACTGTTTAAATATAACGACCTATCTCCATAGGTGAAGTGTCTGAAACTCTGATGACAAGTTCTGGTATTGTGTTCTTGGTTAGTTTTTGCTGAGCAATCCAGACATGGCAAGATCTCCTCTGCTGGCCAGCAGCTGCTTTGTGGGGTGAGCGCAGGCAGAAAGGGGATGGAACGCGGTGCGTTGCCGTGGCAACAGAGAACACAGCCCCAGTTTATTCCTGTTTGTGTCCGTCTGTCTGTCGTGTCCGTCCATGGGCCCCCTCATAAAGATATTTTCCAGAAGGTGGTGGTAGTTCTTTTGGACAGAAGCTGGCAGGTGGGGTCAGTAGGTACTTGAAGCTGCTCTGCTCACGTAGGTAGGAAGCTGTACTGCAGCTGGAATATTTTGAAAGATACATCATTTGAAAAAGCTGGAGTTTCTGGTGTGCATGTCAGTCTAGAATAACAACATGAGTGATGTAAAAGTGAAAGAGCAGACTACCTTAAAACAGTGGTAAATAAGTATATATAAAGTTAGGTATGTTTTACATTTGACCCAAACTCTCCCTGTTGTTTCCTCAGTTGCTAGGCATCTTGCTGAAACTGCACACAGTGTGTACTCAAGCAAATGATTTGTATTGTCAGTTCAGTGAGGAAACAGTTCTCTCTCAAATCTTTTAAAGACTAGTTGTGGTTTTGGACATCATAGACAGCTCTGGAGCAATGTTTTAGGTGGTTACTCTAGAATAGAAACTGTAGAGTCAGAGGCAAAGGAAGTGAGTCTTTAAACTCCCCTCTGATTTTTTTTATTTTTCTTTTTCCTCATACCAATTTGATTGACACTCTGTTTTCTGCATGGGTAAGTAACTTGTGCCATGCTAAATAGCCAAGTCTTTAATACTAGGCACTTGATCCATAGTCAGCGGTTCTTTGTTGATTGTCTTGTGGTAATCTCCATGACAGAAACATCCTCACCTCCTCTTACTAAATAATGTGAATCTTAGATAAGCCTTTTTGCCCAGGAATTAGTACACCAAGTCTCTGCTGGTGAATTCTTAGTCATCCAGAAATACCAGAGGAATGACTGTTAGTTATCCCAGTTGTGCTGGGAGTTCTCCAGTGGGGATTGCTGGGAGGATGGCTGGGAGATGGGATGCGCTGGGTTTCTTGTCACCATGAAGCTGTAACAACCTCCCTCTCCCGCACAGAAAGTGCAACACTTGTGCTAGAGAAAGTCTTGGGAACTTCTCGTTTGGACTTTCTGGTCCAGGAACATCTGGTCTTGGTGAGCTTGGTCTGTTCCTTTAGCTCTCCAGATACAGATATTTTTTAATGTAGTGAATGTATTTGGCTTTACTGTTGATGTGAAGTCATTCTAAGGTATCTTAGAAGCATTTTTCATTCTCTGGTCATTCAAATTCTTCATGCTATATGGTGCAGACACAGTCTGGCTTGAGAAGGCTTTTCTCAGTTTTTTCCTCCTTTTTGAGTCTATCTTGTTACAGCCCTTCTAGTTCTGTTGATTCATTTCACAGGATCACAGAAAGAAGGCCTGTGTACATACCGTGCTGGAGCTTCTTGCGGTGAGCCGTGAACATGGACTTTTACTGTTACTGTCCTGCCCACCTGCACACAGCTGCTTCAAAGTACTGAGTAACCACAAGAGAGTTTGTTTGTAAATAATAAATTATTACTGTCTTCAACAATTTATTTTTTTTTAAAAGCCTGTCTTTCTTTTTCTTAGTAAAAATTTCTTTTTAGGTCTCTAGAAGTTCCATGATGCCCCCAGAAGTAGGACAGGCTAACAAGGAGACAGTGTTTGGACACTTGTCATGGATAGCTGACAGACAAAATAAGGAAACTAACTGTAGGCCTTGTGTGCAGAGAGGAAGTTTGGCAAGTTTAATAACATTTTCTAGATTTGGAAACAGATAGATTTTGGGAGACTGATATGGGTTCTCTGAAGGGTGCCATTGGCTACCAATGGAAATCATAGAATGGTCAGGGTTGGAAGGGACCTTAGAGCCCATCCAGTTCCAACCCCCCTGCCATGGGCAGGGACACCTCCCACTAGAGCAGGGTGCTCAGAGCCCCATCCAGCCTGGGCTTAAACACTTCCAAGGATGGGTCTTCCACCACCTCTCTGGGCAACCTGTGCCAGTGTCTCACCACCCTCATGGGGAAGAACTTCTTCCTGATGTCTCATCTGAATCGACCCACCTCTAGTTTTGATCCATACGCAAATTAAATTGGCCAGAAGGTAAGGTGGTCAAGGGTAGTACTGGAGCAGGAATAGATTAGTGTGAGAGGTGTCCCCTGCTGCAGACAAATGTAGAAATCTGTCTCACTGTACTTCTGGTTTCAGACATCTGAAAGTCTCCAGACAAATGATTCCATTCTAGCAGAAGCCTGCCTTGGGCGCTGGCTGCGGGGGCTGGGTAACCAACTGTGGGGTGGGTACGTGGTTCAGGTTGGTACAATCCTCTGGCTGTGATACCACAGTGTCAATGGTGTATCCTCCTTCTGATGCCACATACTATCAACTTAGTCTTTCTGCAAAATTTTTTAAAGACAAGACATTATTTTTCATGTTTTCAAGTTGCAAAGTCAGAAACCTAAATTAGGAAATGCCTGCACATGTTCATGTGTTTGTATTTCAAGCTCATCCTCGTAGTTAAGAAGGAAGCAGGAGCAGCTGTTGAGCTGTTTAATCTGAGAAGTTGTAAACAGCTGTTCTCCTCCAGCTGCACCTGAGTTTGTCTGTGAGGTTCTTATGATTTTCAGATTTAAAAACCCAACCAAACAACAAACAAACAAAAAAGGTAACCTTTGAATTCTCAGGGCCTAAGGTTAATAGAATATTGGGATTGAAGATGGTGATGAACTTCATGTCATCTTGGAAAGATTTCATGCTTGTCTTGATTTGCATTGATTCCAAAAGTGATACATCTGTGCAGTGTAAAACTTAATTCACATGAAGTTCTTACCATCAGCTGTCTCCTGAGAGAACCTTGGCTTTAACAGAAGGCAGTATTCCCGAGTTACATCCAAGGATCTTAGTGTGTCCTGCAGTCATTCTCCATGGCACGCTCACAGGAAAGAGGCAGAATAGCTGTGACTGGATGGAGGGGTCAGGAAGAATGCAGTAAACCCATTTCTCTGATACAAATCATCAAGGATACAATCTGTAAAATTTCACACAAAACTTGATTATTTGGGGAAATTTACTAAGTGCTTTTCTTAGTGGAGACCAAGAATTATACAGTAGTAACCACATTTTCCTCACTACCTCAGAAGTTTTGAGGAAAAAGCAGTATAAAAAACCCCACTGCTGATTTGTATGTATTAATTTGAGAAACAGGGAGCAGAGAGAAGCCAGGCCTGACGCGCGGTGAGGGACACCAAGTTTGCTGTCACATCTCCCACTCCTGCATAGAAGCTCCTAAAGGGTGAGATGTGTGGGAAGCAGTCTGTTGTTTATTCTGACTTACACTTGTAAAGCCCAGTCCACATCAGAGATGATTTTAAGCTCTAAGCAGAGCACAGTTCATGTGGGATGACTCAGGGAAGCAGTTCCCTTGCTATTCATCGTGGAGCCCTCGGAACAGCTCCGTTCAGCACCGTTCATCATGTACCTGGGTAAATAGCCAGGCCAAGCAGCTTGCTGCGGATGGTGGGCAGCTCCTGTCAGCACTAGCTCAGGATGTGGTAGCAACTGCTTGTCTGTATTGCCCTTTTTGGAACGATTTCTTTCTTTTGTAATTCTATTGTCATTGCACCTTAGGAAACAAGCAGAAGCAGCCTTTAAACTTACTTGAATTGGGAGGAAAAGTCAGAGGTAGATTAAAATGAGTTAGCTGTGAATTGCAGAGTTGCCTCCCGTTCTCAAAGGATTACAAATACCTGTAGGAGAAAGAGCAGTAACATGCAGGGGAGGAGGGTCCAGCACCAGTCTGCCCAGCCTTGGTGATTTCACTATACGTGCCTTGCTGCTGCAGGCTGTAGGTGGTCTGTCGTTCAGCACAGACTTCATCTATCAGGGAGGAGTGGTATAATCATCTTTTTTTTAGTCCAGGCCTTCCAGAGCATGTATCCTGGTGGGAACAAAAGCTTTCCTTTTAACTCCTTTGGCCATTGCAAACAATGTGTATTATCAGTGCTTGGCCATTTGATTTGGCAGTAAATATGTCTTAATGCCCTAAAGTAATGTCAAATAAAAGAGAAGGAAAAGCAATTTTTTCTGATGTTGCAGTAGAATATATATATAAAATATAATTATGTATATAATAATATATATAATATAGCATCAGTGGCTAAGAGAAGATAACTGATGTCAGCTACTTGGACATGTGCAAAGTGTTTGTCACTGTCCCACAACACGGTGCCCTGGTCTCCAAATTGGATGGACAGGGGTTTGATGGTTGGACCACTCAGTGGATAAGGAATTGGCTGGATGGTCACACTCAAAGAGTTGTGGCCAACAGCTCAGTGTCCAAGTGGAGACCGGTGACGACTGGAGTCCCTCAGGGATTGGTACTGGGACCAGTTCTGTTTAACATCTTTGTCAATGACATGGGCAGTGGGATTGAGGCACCCTCAGCAGATCTGCAGACAACACCAAGCTGTGTGGTGTGGTGGACACACTGGAGGGAAGGGATCCATCAAGAGGGACCTTGACAGGATGAAGAGGTGGCCCCTGCCAACCTCATGAAGTTCAACAAGGCCACGTGCAAGGTCCTGCCCTGGGGCAGGGCAGTCCCAAGCTCACACAGAGGCTGGGAGGAGTGTGGATTGAGAGCAGCCCTGAGGAGAAAGGCTTGGGGGTGCTGGGTGATGAAAAGCTCAACATGAGCCAACAAGGTGCAAGTGCAGCCCAGGAAGCCCCAACCATAGCCTGGGCTGCATCGAAAGAAGCGTGGCCAGCAGGTCGAGGGAGGGGATTCTGCCCCTCTGCCCTGCTCTGGTGAGACCCCCCCTGGAGCACTGGGTCCAGCTCTGGAGCCCCCAGCACAAGAGGGACATGGACCTGTTGGAGTGGGGCCAGAGGAAGGTCACGAAGATGATCAGAGGGCTGGAGCCCCTCTCCTAGGAGGACAGGCTGAGGGAGTTGGGGTTGTTCAGTCTGGAGAAGAGAAGGCTCCCAGGAGACCTTCTTGTGGCCTTCCAGTATCTGAAGGGGGCTACAAGAAAGCTGGGGAGGGGCTGTTTACAAGGGCTTGTAGTGATGGGATGAGGGGTGATGGCTTCACACTGGGAGAGGGGAGATTTAGATGAGAAACTAGGAAGAAGTTCTTCACTATGAGGGGTGGTGAGACACTGGAAGGGGTTGCCCAGGGAAGCTGTGGACGTTCTATCCCTGGAAGTGCTCAAGCCCAGGCTGGATGGGGCTCTGAGCAACCTGCTCTAGTGGGAGGTGTCCCTGCCCATGGCAGGGGGGTTGGAACTGGATGAGCTTTGAGGTCCCTCCAACCCAACCCATTCTCTGATTCTACCCTGCAGATGTGATGTGTTTGGTTTTTGCTATCCTGAGGTGTTCTCCCCCCCTGCCCGAGTGAAGAGCCCCACTGTAGTTCTCAGGGATCAAAATGCCTTGCAGGCTGCTGTATTTTGGTTTAGTAGTGTTGAAATAATGTGGGGTTTTGTTTAAAAAAATTATCAATAGGCATGTTAAGGGAAATCATGCAGGACACTGGTGCTGAAGCTTGTTTTGTGTACAGGATCAGCCCCAGCTGCAGCTGGAGCACATCTTCCTTATCAGCTTTAATACCACAGAGCTGGGACCACTCTGCTGCCTTACTTCCATTTGTCCAGTTTCGAGTTCATTCCTTAGTAAAACTGGACAATAAGGATGCTGAAGATGCAGACACTCATGTGAAAGGTTGGGTTTTGTTTGAGCTGCATCAATACCAGAGGAACATGGTTTGTAGAAGCCTGCACGAAAAATCTTGGCTGACCTTAGGGTTTGCAGAAACCTCTTGGAAAGCTTCATCAAAAAGATACCTTTCTGAATAAATGCCAAAATACTTCAGTTCAGAAAGTACCCCTCCTGTGAATATGATCCGTCCCCTGCGGTGTCATCACTGCAGAGGCTGAAGGGGTGGACAGTGCTGGAACCGAGTTCCCGGGGTCAGAGTCAGTCCCTGCATTTTGACAGCATTCCTTTTAGAGTTCTGCCAGGGCTCTGCTGCCTGAACTGCAGCAGGGGCAGGATGCTCACAGACACTCTTCCCTCGGGTCTCGTTTGGCTGGAAATGCCTGGCTCTGGCAGGAACAGGACACCTTACCCAGAAGTTCTGGGCTGATGTTCTGCTTTCAGGCCCACAACCCAGCATGTAGAGTTTGGTGTTCTGCGTTAGGCCCGTGACATTCTGGGTGCTGTAACTGCAGGGATGTCCCACACGTTGCATCTGCCTGCTGAGGGATGGTCCCAGCTGCTGTCAAACAGGCCAGAGAGAGCTTTTGTGGGGCATGCAGCTGGGCAAAGGGTAGCAAAAGCCAGACTGAGAGAGGATGGGCTTCGAGGTTGGGGACAGCAACCCGTGCCTTTCGACACCTGGGTAAGCCTCAAGGAGCAGGTCAGTGCCCCACAGCTTGCACCTCTCTCCTTCCTCAGCGCGGGGACGCTGCTGCTCGCGGCCCTTTGGTCCAGAGCAGAACACACACACCTTGAGATGGGATCTTTGTGCTGCTGTTCAGAGCAGTGACTGCCTGGAAGAGCAGGCAGGGTTCAGATGCTGTCTGTGCTGCAAGCCTTGCCATGCTGGGTGCCCAACGCGTGCTTAAACAGTTCAGGGCTGCCAGCAAGCAGATACATTTCTGAAATTGTTCTCTTCGTGTCTTGTTTGGAGCAAGGGCCATAAAATCAGCGTGGTTAAAATGAGATACAGATGAAGTGTTGTAACACGTTTGTATTTTTATTTTCTTTTATTTATTTTTTTTTGTGGTAGTATATATGGCATTCGTTCAGTGCCAACTTCTGTCGTTTGGTCTTCAGTTGAACTTTATTTTGTGGGAAGGTACAGATTTCAATGAGAATTATTCCATCAATATTGTTTCTTCAAAGGCTTTTTTATTTAAAGTTGCTTTGAGTAAGACTTGTAGATCAGCCTTTTTAGTGGCTGAAGTTACTTCTGCATTCAGCATTTTTAGCTCCCATCAAAGCAACTTGAGTTCTGATATCTACCAGTCCCATCTTACTAGATTTAAGTGGCTTTTTTGTTTTGTTTTTTTCCATGCAGGTACTGCTCATTATTCACCACGAGTGTGGATCTGAAGAAGAGTTAATTACCTCTATTTTTTTGAGTATGTTTATACTTCAGATACACACAACGTAGCCTCCTTCCCCATTAGATTCTTAGAAGGTAGTTATAAATTTTTTTCTAGTATCCTTCTTGTGGCTTTAACAATTATTGAACCAGTAACAAAATAAACTATTCCTTACATTTTGGGCAACTGCATGCCAATCAGTTCACTTAGAACCTCCTGGAGGTCTTTCGCATGCCAAACTTTAAAACTGAGTGTGTATTTGTGGAGGTAACTATGTTAAAAAGAAATCTTTTAATACAACGTAGGATTTTTCCCATTCGCTGGACTCTGGAAAATAAGTATGACATTGGTTTGGAAATCAGTTATGTGAGCTGAGTTTGCTCCTTCTGTTGTAAAATTCAGTTTGCGCTACGGTCCCGGGGGAAGAAAATCTAGCTGGGAATTGTGAGACTTGCACAAACTGTTTCTGGATGTAGTTAGGCTGCTGTATAAATTATTGCATAAGATCATACTCTATCTGTTGTGCTCGTTTTAAAAAGCTAGCTGAAGTTTCCTTCTCTAGCAAAACAACCGCTAACTAGTTTGAAGTCTCCGCATAAATGCGGTGTCTAGGATGATAATGTGCAATTTCTGTTTGGAAATGACATCTTGTGTATGGTTTAGATAAGTGTTTGTTTTATTTAGGGTTGGAAAAAGGAGAGAATTCTGGCTGAATATCCTGATGGAAAAATAATCATGGTTCTTCCTGATGACCCAAAGTATGCACTTAAAAAGGTATGCTGAAAAGGACTGGACTTGTGGATCTGTTTGATGGTTTCCTATAAATAATGAGAATGTTGATATTAAGTTTGTATGATTTGCTGTGAGCAGCTGGAGTTGAACTCAAAACTGCAGATCAGTGGGTCTGTAGCTTTTTCCACAAACAGGTCAGACATCTCCCTCGTGGGCAGTGCTGCTCTCTGTGGAGAGGGTGGCTCTGAGCAGCGGTGGATGGTCGGGCTGGCAACGGCATCGGATCTACTGATCCTTAATAGATATTTTTCATATACTTGCTGATTTTCTGCCAGATGTTTTATGACATAAAAACACCGTATTTAAACAAACTGAAATGTAGTGCTTTTATTAGACAGCACGAATAGGGCACCATTCTCTAAATGATTTTTTGGATAAAACCAGAGTGAGGTGAAAAGTGGCCTCAGCCACCGAGTCCGTGGCCACGTTGAAAGCAGGCTCAGCTCTGGCTCTGACCCATCTGACAGCTCAATAAAACATTTCCCACTGCAGATTGTCCTGGCCCCTCCGTGCTCTGTTGCAGTGCTTGGCTGTCCCTAACGCTGCCAACCTCTCCCTGCGTGTCCAGCAGAGTCTCTGTACTGCAACTGCAGTTCATCAGTGCAACTCAGGGTGCCAGAGCTGCAGAAAGCATCCTTCTCTGCCCCTTTGCAGCAGCCTCTCTGTGCCTGAACAAACTCTGATGGTTGCACGTTAAGGAGCTTGTCGGGACGTGCTGGTTTCTAGTTTATACTCCTCAGCAATATTTTGGAGAGGTGGTTGCCATACTCACCTCTAGATCATTTCCACTTGTGCCATGTCTCGTGCCTCTTGGGAAGCTGGAGGCTTGGAGCAGCAGGGTCTGCCCTGTCTTGATGGCTAAGCCGTGCACACACAGCTGAACAAGGCATTGTGGCATGGGTTTGATTTAGATGGGGATCTGCTGTCAGCACAAAAGGTACTGTAGAAAAAGCACCTATCCCAGGGTCACAGAATGGCTGAGGTTGGAGGCTGAGATGGTGCCCAAGGTGGCTCTTTCTGATGATGTGACTGTAGTGGGTTTTCTTTAGAGTAACAGAAGTTTTGGAGCTACTGAACTGAATTGAAACTTCTTTATGTATGTATTTATTTATTTTACAATATTTAATGCAGATAATTTTATTCATTACATTTTTTTTTTCTCTGTTGGTGTTATCTTAGCGCATTCATTGCCCATTAATTTTTGCCTCAAATGTCTGAAAAAAGAATCAAAAATGTACTTAAAATACAAAGTGGGGCAGAGGAAAGGAAGCCAGTAGTGAATGAAGCCATTTGGGTAGAGTTCTCTGTACTTCTGTGTGGTTAAAGTTGAGAGAAGGGTTACTCAGTGTTTCAAATTCTCTAACTGCAGTTCTCATTAAGGAGTGGTGCCTGCAGGTTAGATGGGAAAATAGAAAGTAACTGATAACATGCCTTTTAAAAATTATTTTAAAGATTATTTTAACACAATTTTCATTTGATTAGCACTAACTTTGTGTATTGACAGCATCAGTAATGCTAGTTTTGCTTTACTAGTTAACTATACCATGCATTAAAGAAGGTTATGCTATTTAATGTAGCACCCAGGGAACACCACCTTTCTGCCTCATCATCTCTCCCTCTCTCAGAGGGATGTCAGAGGCTGTGGCAGTGCCCAGCTGTAGGTACAAGAACCCCCAGTAAAATCTCAGCTGTTGTTCAGACTCATGCTGGCATTTGTATATTGCTTTTAAACTTGCTAATATGAAACAAGATTTTGTTTTTAGTTTCAGTTGCTCCTTGCAGAGCTAATGTAAGAGCAGAAAGCTTGAGGGAAGAGGTGGCAGTTACTCCTTTTTCACCACCAACACGTACGCTCTCTGGCTGGCTTGGCAAAAAGGCTTCTTTCAAGACCTGAAAATTCATCACAGATAGAAAACATTCAACTAAGCCACTTTAACTTCTGGCCTAGATCTCGTTCACTTCTAGAATACTGTAGTCCACACTTTGATTATCTGCATTCTCTCTATTAGCCTCTGACTAATCGAAGTTTGGACTTTATGGAAGCTGAGTTGGAGATCTCTACTCTGGTCTTATTTAAGGAAAGTTTGCATGGACCAGTGTGTTGCAGGTTACTTGGGGTAATCTTTAACTTCTGCAATAGCTTTCAGTGCATTTTTGCATAGCTATATATATATTTATACAAATGTATATGTACATGTGTTTCTTAAAGGGCCTTTAAACTTCTCTTGGCAGGTTGAAGAAATCAGAGAAATGGTAGACAATGACTTGGGATTTCAGCAAGCTCCCCTCATGTGTTACTCTAGAACTAAAACTCTTCTTTTTATTTCCAACGACAAAAAAGTTATTGGCTGTTTAATTGCAGAACACATCCAGTGGGTAAGTGATTGAATTGGAGGAAGGCAGTGTGCATCAGTGCTCAGTGAGTGTGGCTGTCAGGCATTCTGGAACTATAGGATTACCTAAGAGCTGGAGTCTAGCCACTTAGCAGAGAAGTATTCCTTGTGTGCCTTCTCCAGAGAGGAGGAGCCCTTTGGTGGTAGACCCTTCTGAAATACAGTTACTTGGTTTTGTGCAGTTGACACTGACCTGAGACCCTGGTGTAGTGTCTTACTTGGCTCAAACCTGCTCATCTAAGAACTTGATAGAGCTGAAGGGTGGAGTTTTGCTTCCTCTGCTATTGTTTTGCTAGCTCAGGCTCTGCCCTTGCTTGCTGACAAGCAGATTCAACTCCCTGCCTGGCAGAAATCCAGCATGGTTGGAAAAGCAGGTACTCTGTAGGTGGAGTTGAATCACTGCAGGGCCAAGCAGCTCTGCAGCGAGCAGAGCTGTGCAGTGAAGAGCTGGCCAAGAAGTCAGACTGCCAGTTGCAGTACAAAAAACTGATGTCAGAACTTGGTTGCATATTCTGTCTGTTCCCTTGTAAACTGGTGCTTTCTGCTGTCCCCTGGCAATAGTAGCTGGGAAGGAAAACGGTCGTACTCAGTCAGAGAAAATGATGCAAACATTTTAATCCATCTGGTAATAAGAACTGGATTATTTGTTGCTGCTGTTTTAAATCTGATAAACTTTAAATTTAATTTTTCTTTTTGGTTTGTTTTGGGTTTTTTGTTTGTTTAATCCTTTATCCTCTGCTCCAATTTTGGAGCTGTTAAGAGGAATTAAATGAGACACCAATATGTGGTCCTTTTGGTGAGGCTTTTTTTTGTTCAGTCAGAAGGGATGGTTATATTTATAAAGTGACAAATACTTTCTTTATCACCTGCAGGGCTACAGAGTTATAGAAGAGAAGCTTCCAGAAGTCAGTTCGGAAAATGAGAAAGTCATATTTGAAAGGCAGAAAGCATGGTGCTGTTCAACTTCTCCAGAGCCTGCTATCTGTGGCATTAGTCGGATCTGGGTATTCAGCATGATGCGTCGGAAGAAGATTGCCTCCCGCATGATAGAGTGTCTCAGGTAACACACAGACGTTTTCTTGGTTACGTGTGGTTTTAGATAGAATTCAGTCCAAAACGTTCCTTGCTTTTTGTGTCTTAAGCTTGGATTCTTAAGCTGCTGGTGATATTAGGGGTGTAGACTTGAGCACAGCTGAGGGTTCCAGAATTAGGTGGAGTTCAGTAGCTAACACCAGTACCCTGCAAGAGCTCGTCCGTAACAGAAACCTTTCTGCTAAGTGCAGTTGCAGTGAGTCACTGCAGCAGGCTGCCAGCGAGCTGGGGCCAGTTCCTCTGAGGTAACTATGAGTGAAGGAAATGAGACTTGGGTCCAAGTGTGACATTCCCCAGGTGTTAAGGACTGTACCTTAACCACTGGCTGCTTGTCCATTTCTTAGAGGTAGAGAAGGGGAAAGAACAGAGATGAGTGCACTGAACTATTTGATATAGTCTGGTGGCTTCCAGCTGGGATTTTTCTCTGCTTTACTCAGGTTCACTGAGCCTTACGAGATACTTTAAATTCCCATGGAGCTTTAGTGGTCAGTGCTGAGTGCTCAGCTGGATGCTGAGTGCTAGACCCACAGAAGGGCTTGAACATTCACGCTGCTGTTCAGATAAATGTTAAAAATGTTGAATCTCCAAACCTCAGATTTCTTCCCCTGACACATCCTAGATGTTTAAACACCTGTTCTGGGCAATGCCAAGAACCACCCAAACCTTAGTGCTGCTGTGCTGCTGGGTTGTGCCGGGTGCCTGGCTAGCTCCAGCTCGGTGGAGTCTGGGGCAAAGGAAAGGAGTGAGGCTTGGGTTTTGATGGCAGCAAACAGATCTGCTCAGCTGCTGGTGAAACTGCAGCCTAAATGCCTCAAAGGTGGTTGGCATGGGGATGACTCTGGTAGCCAGCTGAATCCTGACTTCAAAAGGCTGAAGGCATTCTAGCAGACTTGTAAGTCCAGTTTGAGAATGTCTGTCCTGCTTCCCTTGAGCTTTCACAGCTGACCCGGAGTCACAAAGACCCGGTCTGACAGGCTGAAGAACCTCGCAAAATCATCTTCCTACATACGCTAAAGGGAAGGGAATAGAGCTGGGAGTAATTGAACAGTGTTTTGTACAAATTGTCTTTGCCTCCACTTTAATGGAGCTCAGGGCTCTTCTGCCAATACAGGCCAAGTTCATTTAATGGCTTTCTTCTAATTCCTGTAAAAGTTAAGGCTTTTGTGTCCAAGGCTGAAGGTTAATTCCTCCTTCCCTGACTGAGGTCTAAAGCCTGAGATTAATCTTCTACATTTGCTCACACGGCCATCCGGAAAAGTACAGTGGGTATCCCTTGGTTCTCTCCTTCTGCAAGTAAGAATAAAACATACCTGAAATATTTTGATGAAGAAGTTAAGCAAATGGAATCTTTTTGTCCAGATAGTTATTACTGAAATTGTCTCACTGAATGAATGATGCCTTGAGGTTGCATTCTTGGATGTTCTAAATTAATCCAAGATGTGCTCGCATCCAAATGTCAAACGTTTCATTCAAACCTCCTGGGGAAATTTCCTCAGGTCCTTTCAGCCCCCCTGGAGCCCCCTCACTTGTCTGTAGGGTGTTTTCCTTCCCAGTGGCTGCAGTCACAGCCCTCGCAGTCTCCTCTCTACAGAGAGCTGGAATGAATGGAAACTTGGGGTTTTTCAGACTCTGGAATTGAACTCTTGATGCAACTCACAAGCGATTGCTCTGCATGAACATTTCTTCTAAAGTGCCAACACCTTATAAATGCCCTTCCAGAAGAAGTGCCCCTCCTTGCTGCCTGTAGGGAGGAGCTGGCTCATGCAAATAGAGCTGGCTCCTAATAGAGCTGCTTCCTTCCCAATGCCTCTGCCACTTCATGCTTGGTGGGCTAACAGCAGAACTATTTGTGCATTATTCCCTGAGGGTAATTACTGGGTTTTGTTGGTTTTTTTTCTTTTTAAACAGGAGCAACTTCATATATGGTTCGTACTTAAGTAAAGAAGAAATCGCTTTCTCTGACCCCACTCCTGATGGAAAACTCTTTGCAACACAGTACTGTGGCACCGGCCAGTTCCTGGTATACAACTTCCTCAGTGGGCAGCACCAGACTTAACTGCTCCCGACAGAATTCCCTTTTTATTAGGAGCCTTCTGCCAGACTGCACCGCGTGGTGCAGACCTTCCGCAGGAGCCAGGGCCATTTTTCTTACAGTGAACTCAGGACCGGTAACAACCAAAAGGTTGTACTATTTTATTAAAATTGTAAACAAAGCAGTAATAGGCTAACTTTGTTTTTTAAAAGAAAGATATTTTATTAACTTTTACAAAAGTTTGATTGTATTTTATCTAGTTAGTCATGTTTACATGCAGCAGAAAATTGTTCCTAGTGGACTGTAAGCTAATGCAAAGACTCTAGTCTGGCTGACGAGTGCAGGCTGAAGTTCTAACAGGGCGCTAGGCCAGTGCTGACTGGTGCTGCTCCCAGCAGCTGCCCGGGCCCGGCACCGGCCTCTGCCCTGCTCCAGGTCCAGGCGAGAAGCGTCGCAGCGCAAAGCTGGGGGCTCCCCACCCTCGCGGGCTCTGCGGCGGCTTCCGGGCTGTGTTCTGTGCCCTGCAAGCCTGAGGAGCCTCCGAGGTGTCGGCGGCTCTGGAAACGTCCGCTGCCCACGACCCTTCCTCCCCCAGGTCAGCTGCGGAGCCTGCGATGCGACCCCCGCGGGCCGGCGTGCTCGGCCCTGCCCTGGCAGACCCGACTGGCTGTGTACCTGTTAGTGGACTTCACTGTGATACTTGTCACTTCTTCATCAATCTCTCCTCTTTTAAAGAGTTTGTATGTTGAAAAACTGCTGTGGCCTTTCTTGATCTGTACATAATGTAGATAGATTAAATAAAATACTTGATAGCTTTTTTTAAAGTTACTCTGTATCGCTGCTGAGTGTACACGAGCGTGGGGTGTGTTTCATGCTCGGGGCGTGAGCTGTTACCCAGGGGCCAGCGGCAGCGCGGGCTTTGAAGCAGCCCCTGGAGAGCGGGGGCACCGCACTCCTGCCTGCCTGGGGTCAGGACTCCCTCCGTGCCCACTGGCATCACACCCCAAGGATCTGCACTGCCCTGATAATGGCAAGGTAAGGGCTGATGCCTTCAGCCCTCAATCATAGCTAAAAACCCTCCGTAAGATGGGAAAGGTTTCATTAAATCCAAACTCTCAGTGATTTTGGAACCTAGGTGCAGTTAGTTGTTTGTATTGTGCTGTCCCTACCTTGGCCTAGAGCTAAAGCAAAGGACTCGCAGCGCCTGAAGTGTTCTTCAGAGTACTTAACACTGGAGTAGCTGCGCAGTGGTGAATTGTGGTCTGTGTAGCTTGGAAACAGCAGCCTGGAACTTGGCCTTCTCAAGGGCTCCTGAGCAGACTGGAAAGGGCTTTGTCAAAAAGGGGGGGGTGAGTTCAGAGGAAAGCCAAAGGTGAACCTCTCTGGCAGTCTCAGAAAGCACGAAGTGCTGAGGTACTTGTGCTGCTCTGAGGTCCTGAGCGGTGGCCAGAGCCAGACCAAGCCCCTTTCAATCGCTTAGACCACCAGACTTGGAATTTGCAGCTTGTTTACCTGCCCCTCTCGGCATCACAAGTACCCTGTCTGAAGCTCTCTAGTGCTGGCAGCGGGACCCCTTAAAGCCCTGAAATCCAGGGGTGGGCCCCATGTCAGCAGTATGGGGTGGGGGGTGCTCAGGGCTGGGCACCGCTGCGTGAGGAGAGAGGAAGCACCAGCCCGTCTGCGCAAAGCGGGAGTGGAGTTCAGCCAGAGGGAGTCTTTGTTGGGAACGCAGTATCTCCAAATTTAATGAAAGCACATTATAAACACACCATAGCCACAACTTCAGACAGGTTCAGTTCATAAACAATAACATGAGGTAGACTGACTAGTGAAGCTAAATTCACCAAGTTTTTGGTTAAGAAAACTTTACACTAGGAAAGCAACATTTTTTTTACCCTCTTCAGGAAGTCACAAAAAAGCAATTACATAAGTTAAGCAAAAAGCATCTGCATATGATTCTTTAAATCTTAGTTTACATTCAAATTTAACTTGTGAAGAGACAAGAACATCTACAGGTAAAACGTTCTGCTGGCCAGTTGACTACATTCATAAGAATGGCCTTGCTGATGAGGCTGCAACCCCCCCCCAGCCCCCCGAACAGTGATGCCCCCGGTGTCACCGAAGGGTTCCCCTCCCCCGGCCAACAGGCCCGGTGTTGGGGGGCCCGGCTTGGCCTCCTCAGACGGCCCC
>WTSP01017906.1:17448-54154 GCA_025331215.1 Actenoides lindsayi | reverse complement strand
AAGTACTAATAATAATAATAATAATTAAATAAAGACATCCAGCGTGAAACACCAAACAAGCCAGCAGACAGCACAAAGGATATTCAGAAGAAATAGAAAGTTCATCTGTTGTCACTCAGAGGCAAAGCTAAGAAAGGCTTTTGTGGGGATTGTTTTCTGGAAAGGGAAATTCGGAGCAGTTTGTAAGACTGGTTGTGGCAGATCACCTAGTGCAGTGTCTGCAAACAGCAGGTGCCTAGGGAAAAGTGCAAGAACAAGGTGAGCATTTAGCAGTATTTCCCCAGGACACTGCCTCAGCCTCCTGATTTGTGACTCTGGGACTTTTGTGACAGACTTCTTGGGGGAATTTTTACTTAATAGCGTGAAATGAATTTATCGAATTTTTCCTACAAATTAGTGGACTTGATTTTCTCATGTTACTGAGCACTTCAGAGAACTATCTGTCTCAAAATTTTGTTTCTGAGAGATATTGGTGAGCTCAGAGGTTTTACATATACATATGTGCCTGTGCATATATATTTTTTTTTTTCTTCACAGTTGATCATTTCCTTTGTTAGCCTGAATAACAGAGTATTATAACCAAACACCTCACACTTCATCCCTTTTCCAGGTGATTTATGACAATAATGAGCAAGCACTAGCAGGCTCTGCAGGAATCCAATGGACCTGTCCTGCTAGAGAAACCAAACATATACTCCTACCGTTTGCCTTTCACAGTTCAGTAAGCCTATAGGTCTATATGTGAGGGTTTTCCCCTCTTACTACAGGTTACTTAGTTAACAGCTTTCAAGGTGGAGCATCTATTGAATACCTTCTGAAAATCCCAGTAGATTCAAGGAGATGGCTCTCTCTTGAACGTGTTTTTTCATTTCTTCAAAGATTTCTCACCCCTCTGTGAAGCAAAGGGAGCAGCCTCATCTATCCATGCTCTGTACACTGGTGAGGGTGCATCAGAAACAAATAACTGTGGTCTGGTTTCCCTCAGAGAAACAAAATCCCAGATCTGACAAGTTACTCTGGTCAAAAAGGATGATGAACAGCTTTGGGTCTTCAGCTTTGGAAGTTTCTGAGATGTCACAGAGATGTTCAGTTACCCTACAGAAAATCCTCTCTTTATATATTTATTTGTTTATTAAGTCCCAAATCATATTGCCACTTTGAAAAAATTACCTTCTCTAAACTGCAGAAGATATGTGACTGGTGAAACACATTGTGCTCCCATTTCCAACCCCGTGGTGCAGTGGCTCTCAGCTGTCATTCCCAAAAAACAGGTGCTGTAAGTCAATACCTCCCTGGTTATATTTCACCCATACCCTGGCGGGAGGCAGCACAGCCCTCCTCTAAAGAGACCTTAAAGGTGCTTTGTGTGTGCCTTTGTCTGTATGACTGCAGCAAGAGGGAACCGGGATGATGAAGGTCCATCATGTACTCCTCCTCATCTCCACAGGTAAAGGTGTTCCAACCATTGCCTTGAATGGGGGTCAGCTCCTTCCTGAGTGTGCAGGACCAGGGCTTTGAGTATATATTGGTGTAAGCAAATGTGTGTTCTGGGAGCAGTCTGTCCTACTGATAAGGTTTTATGAACACACCAGATCATTTAAATGAGAGGGTTGCGGTGCATTGGTAACAGCTCAGATATTTGTAGTTTCAGACAACAGATATTTTGAAGTGAGAAGGTTTTTGTGTTTAATTGTTTTTCTCTGTCATCTTTGTTGCCATGCTCCCATTTACTCTAGTGCTACATATATTTCAAAATGTGTGAATAGATCCGGTAAGCAAGGCTAGAAATGTAAAAATTCATTACAAGAAACTTCATTAAGTTGTGGGATTACTGACAAGGAAGCAGAACTGATTTGCAGCTGGATGTGTTGCACCAGGATAATTCTTTTTAAACTGTCCCTTTAAAAGAATAATTATTTTGTGATCCTAAAAGCTTTCCACGACATTCAAGCAGTATGCTACATTCCTACCAAGCCATGCCGGAAGGCAGCAATGTGAAGGATTTTAATTGGATTAATAAAGTATAAAAAAGAGCTTGATATGGTTATGATCACAACATCGTATCTTAAAAATTGAAAGATGGCTCCTGCCCACTCCAGCCCAGCCTCCTGGCAGGAGAAACAAGCAGTGCTTGTTTACAGCAGACAGCTTTTCTCAATGGCATCCAAGTATTTTAATACCATCTCATGGCAGGACAAGGCCGAGACAGAATCCTTGGCATCTCAGCTCAACTATATAAAAGGAGCTGATTAAAAGTCCGTTGGTAAACAAGGGGAAATCCTAGCTTAGGTTGGAGTCAGCAGCAAAATTCTTGACTTCAGTGGCCCAGGATTCAAACTGAGACAGGGAAGGGCAAGGATGGGATCTGCCAAAAATGCTTGTGGTGAGGCTCAGCTGTTCTGTTCCCTTTCACTGCCTTTCAAAGGGGGTACATACAAAAGCATCTCAGAGTCCCCCTTCCATTTGCTTTACTCCCCTGTAACAGTGAGGCAGCTACAGTCTTGAGTATGTGATGCAGCTTCTTGTTCTGCAACAGGCGACCTGGAAATGGGGTTCCTCTGGGTTGCTGTGAGGTGGGAATCTGGGCCCTCACCCCTTGGGAGTACAATGCCACGCACATGCGCTGCTAAAGCTGCACTTGAAACAAAGCTGCTGCCTGACATTTTCCCTCATGATGCTCTTCTTAAAAGGGCTTTTTCATGTAGCGATGCTGAATCACGCTGAGTGGTCTCTGAGGATAGGCTGAGACCTTCTCCAAGGAGAGGGAAATAGGGGACTGCATTGTGAAAGGTTTCCTTCTCTCTCTCCACTAACACAACCTTAGCAACTCCCATCATGGAGAAGACCTCTGGCTCTGCTTAGACTTCAGGTGCAGGGATATATGGTGCTTTCATCTCAATGACTGTTGTGCTTGGCCCTGCCCTTTAATGTTACTGATACAGGCAAGTCTGTGGAAGTAAAGGTAAAGATAACATCAGAAATCCCTAATTATGGGTATTCTCTGCACTTAATTGTCCACAAGTATTGCAGTAAGCACAGCTGGGGGTTGGAAGAGCCTGAAGGATGTTCCAAATGACCAGTCTGATATCCACAGTCGTGGTTATTTGGTTTTATTTATCTCCTGGTTGGAGGCTGTTGTTGCCTTACTCCTAACCTGACCTACAGATCGAGTAAGTAGTCACCCCTGTTGACGGTATTTGCGACGCTCGTAATGCATGGCTGAAAGGAGAAATGAGACAAAGGACTTGATGTTAACCCACCACCAGCAGATTGCTGTTGACAGCATTTCCTTCATGCCCACCTCAAACTGAGAGACGGTGCTGTAGTGTGTTCCCTGTCCCATCTTGCTGATGCCCCCCCTGCTCTTCTGCAGCTGGGCTGGCCCTGTGCTATGAACATGAGACTCGCCTCGTCGATGACTTGTTCCGGGATTACAAGAAGGTGGTGCGCCCAGTGGAGGATCATCAGGATGCCGTTGTCGTCACAGTCGGGCTGCAGCTCATTCAGCTTATTAGCGTGGTACAGTGTGAATGTGTGGAACATGTTGAACCAACTGCTGATGTGATAGTGTCAAACAGTGTCATTTTTCTAAGGAAACAGGTTTTCTCCTTTAATCCTGATGTTTGCTGCTACTGACTTTTTTTTTTCTTCTTTTTTTTTTTAAGGATGAAGTAAATCAGATTGTGACAACCAACGTACGTCTGAAACAGGTAACTCTAGATATTGCTAACTGTTTCATAGAATACAAATAACTGCACTGGACACAGACAGGCATTAATTACTTTGTTATCATTTTAGGGGCTACTTGGACAGGTGGGTCAGCTAGCAGAGCATTTCTTTTTGAGGTCTCAAGAACAAAATACACTAGACACTAAGAGCCTTAAGAAAAGCATTTTGCATCGTGTTTCACAAAGTGCACTGATGATATATTTATCTATTATTTTCTATTTTTTCATATGCTTCTTAAACTAAAATTAGCTGGGTTTTCCACTAGCATATGGTTACACTTAACCTGCGTATCCCAAAGCAAGGGAGGTGCATATATCTGGGAAGTATCAAAACTCAAGAAAAGAGGCTCACAGTGGCCGAAATCCACTCTCTTTAGCAATGGACAGATGTCAACCTCAAGTGGAATCCAGACGACTATGGTGGCGTGAAAAAAATCCGCATCCCCTCAGATGATATCTGGAGGCCAGACCTTGTTCTTTACAACAAGTAAGGGGAGACAGCTGCCTGGGGGTGGGGGGGTGGGAAGGGGATAACTCTGCCCCATGGCACCACTATGGTGGGCCTGTCTTCCCATGTCATCTGGGCCAGCGGGTTGCATGACTCAGAGCAAGCTTCTCCAGGCGCAGGTGTGATGGCAGTGGGAGGACCAGTCAATCCACAGCCAGAGAAATCCTTTTGTTACTGTTAATTAAGCTGCTCACACTGCTCTTAACTGTCCTTGTCTCTTTTGCAGTGCAGACGGTGATTTTGCCATTGTTAAATACACCAAAGTCCTTCTGGAGCACACAGGCCTGATCACCTGGACACCACCAGCTATTTTTAAAAGTTACTGTGAAATTATAGTCACATACTTCCCATTTGACGAGCAGAACTGCAGTATGAAGTTGGGAACATGGACATATGATGGTACAATGGTTGTTATTAACCCGGTAAGCAAGAAGTTTGTAACTGGGAAAAGCAGTAAAGAACTGGAGATGGTTTTAGGGAAATCTCAGATTCAGAATGGAATATAATTACCTTGTTTTGACTGAAAAACAAGCAGGGTATAAAATATAAATACCCTAGTTGTAGTTCTAGCACAAAATTTCCTGATTTATCTTCTCAAATTCCGCATAATCGTAATTCCTGTGCCCTAATAGGCTCCAGCTTGTCTATCCTCTGACAGCTTTACACTACTCCTTATGGTGCTGCCTGTTCTGCTTTTGTCTTGTTTGGGTATTTTTGCTGCATTTTTCTTTTTTTTTTTTGCATTTGAGATGTGTGTCTTTTGTTCTTTTCTCTTTTTTTTTGTTGTTCTTTTCTCCCCCTTTTTTTTCTTCTCTCCTTTTTCTTTTCTCTGCTTATGACATTTCATTTCCAAGGAATCTTTCCCTGTCACCTCAGGTATGTCTCCTCTTGTAAATATTTAATCAGTGTTTCTCTTTAGGCAACTGTCCCTGACTGTTTATGTAAAATATTTAATTGAATGCTGTGTACAGGGTGATATTCTAAGGCAAAATAACATAGACAAGAGTGGTTTGCTCACAAAAATGTACGAAGCACCTTAGTTATTTGGAATCCTGTTCCTGAGCAACTGCCAGGTTTTGATTTTGTTCAAAACACCTAATATTAAGAATTTGTTTTGTTTTGTTGTTTGCTGTCAGGAGAGTGATCGTCCAGATCTGAGTAACTTCATGGAGAGTGGGGAATGGGTGATGAAGGACTACCGTGGCTGGAAGCACTGGGTTTATTACGCTTGCTGCCCAGACACCCCCTACCTGGATATCACGTACCACTTTCTCATGCAACGCCTGCCTCTCTACTTCATTGTCAATGTCATCATTCCCT
This sequence comes from Actenoides lindsayi, assembly GCA_025331215.1. Lineage (NCBI taxonomy): Eukaryota > Metazoa > Chordata > Aves > Coraciiformes > Alcedinidae > Actenoides > Actenoides lindsayi. The sequence continues at coordinate 48,598 of WTSP01017906.1, read as the reverse complement.
GCCTGCTTTTCTCATTTTTAACCGGGTTTGTGTTTTACCTACCCACAGATTCAGGTATGTAGATATATTTATTCAGCTGCTATAGAAACGCTCTCCTAACAAGTTTCTAAGAAATTCTGTGTGTTTTAAATCATCAGCTTACCTGAAGGGCAGTGCTTACTAAAACTGGACATTTCTGCTCAAAATAATATCTCTACACATTCTTCAAATAAACAGCAAGCACTGAAAGCTGAAACTATTGATGGAAATAAATTGGGCTGATTTCCCACAGAGAGCACTGCTTAACTCTCCAGCTAAGTTCTGCCAAACAAAGATTTAGCTAGCTAATTTTTATGGCTTGCCATAGGTAGGTAGTGTGTTATATGTCATGTACTAAGTGAGCACATAAGGGGTGAGTGAGGCCCTTCAGCACAGTGTTAGAGTAGGAACCTTGTTACCTGTCCACAGAAATTATCTCATGCGACACAAAGAGTAATCCTGGCCTAGTCTGGCCTCCTTTGTCCCTGCTGAGCAGCTCTTGCTCCCTGTCACCCATTTCCTCTGTTTCATTCATTCTACCTTGTGGCAGCTTTTCATACTGCTGAATTTCACTAAGCTACTGCTATGAAATACTTGAGTTGGTGGGGTTTTTTTAGTGGAAAACTTTCTATAAAGGTGAACTGGATAGAAAAAAAGCTGTGAGAATCATGTTTTGTTGTTCAGTTTTGACATCCTACATGCTGGAACATCTCAGATGGCAACTGACCTCTGGTGTCAGATGTGATTTTTGTCTGCCCACTCAGCCCAGAGTGAGCATGCCAGAGAGTAAGGCGAGGAAACCCCCAGGAGGCTGTGGCACAAGCATTAATCAGGTGCAGATACTTCATCATTCAAAATGAATCATGCATTACGAGCCCATGAAACGCTCCTGGCAAGTAAGCTTTCCATGTCCACCACCCATACCTCATTCCAGTTATACCTTCTTATTCCCATCTTAATGCTATGCTGAGCTCTCAGGTTTGGCCAGCCTAGTTACTGCTTTGGATGCTGGGAGCAACGATATGATTCCAGATGAGTGTACATGTACAGTGTGAATAGCCATTGTCCACATCCTATCTTCTCAAATAAATGCTGTCTGTACTGAATGATAGTATCAGCAATGGGTTTTCATTTGCTGTTTTGGGGTTTTTTGCATGGCAGGTGAGAAAATGACTCTCAGCATCTCTGTCCTGCTGTCTTTGACTGTGTTCCTTCTGGTCATTGTGGAGCTGATTCCTTCCACCTCCAGTGCAGTGCCTCTGATAGGCAAATACATGTTGTTTACAATGGTGTTTGTCATCGCTTCAATCATCATCACGGTCATCGTCATCAACACCCACCACCGCTCCCCAAGCACTCACACCATGCCGCCCTGGGTCAGGAAGGTGAGCTCTATGGCTTTGCATGTTTCATGGTTTCCACTGAGCACTCCAAATTTTATTGGCAGGTTTTCTAATAAAAGTCAACAGGAATTGGGGAAGTAAATGCATCATGTTAAATCTCTCTAGGCACAACAGCCAGTGTTTACTACTTAGCTGTGCATAAAGTCAGCAAGACTGTTAAAGTGCTCCTCTAAGTAACGAAATTGTCCACTGGGGTAGAGTCTTGCAGGGAACAGATGAGGCAAAACACAGGCAGCTGAAGGTACAGGGAAAATAAAATGTCCAGCTGGACTCAAATTACATTTCCTGGTCTAATTCTCCATCTGACTGCAAAACCTCTGCCTGCCAGTGGCCAGGTTTGCCAGCTCGTGTGACTGCAGAGCACAAAGGCCCTTGGGGATACCTGTGTTAGGCATGCCATTTTGCAAAAGACAGCTTAGCATAAGCTGTGGCTTTCTCTGTACTTTTCCAGTAAATACAGTTGCTCTGCAGTCCTTGGGAAGCAAGAAGATCCTTGCACATTAGTCTAAATGATAACCACAAGATGTAAAAAAACATGGATGTCTGTCATTACACATTCTTTGCCAGGGAGACAGTACCGAAGCGGACCTATTCAGTTATTCTTGCCTTTTTAACCCTGCCTGGGTTCATATCAAACCCTGACATGAATAGGAGGTTGTTCTGTGTATTTCTAATCATACTTCTAAAGCTACAGCTTACATTAGGTTTGCTCTGCAGTACAAACAATCCCTGCAGAAGAGATTTTTCAACAGGCAAACACAGCATGTACTTAAAATTGCTCTGTAAACCTTATATGCACGTATAACAAACATTTGTGATAGCAAAGTCAAGCTTAAGTAGCCAAAAGAGATCCTTCGTAGTCCGTACATCAAGCCAGATTCATAAGCAGTATGTTCCAAAGTAGATGAGAGTGATAGAACTCTGTCAGCTCACACTAGCTGAGGGTCTGCTCTGAGGTGGTGTCACATCACACTTCACATGTAGATGTTGGCTATACAATAGGGGGAAATGGTTTCCAGAAAACATGTGACAGGCCTGTGGGTGACTCCATCTGCCCCAGGACATAAGGCTGACAAAAGCCCCAGTGTGACTGAGGTGCAGGCTGTGACATACTCTGAGGGGGAATCTGGCCGATCCAGTGCGGGAAGCGATTGGGGGCCGCAGAGGCTTTGCTTTTGTTCAGTACACAGCTGCATCTGCAGCGCAGCCCCGCCGACCAGCAACTGTCGTCTTCTCCCTCTTTGTTTTCAGATCTTTATTGACACAATCCCAAACATCATGTTTTTCTCTACAATGAAACGACCATCCAGGGATAAACAAGACAAAAATATTTTTGCAGAAGATATTGATATTTCTGAAATTTCTGGGAAGCCAGGTTCTGTGCCTGTCAACTTCTACTCCCCACTTACCAGAAATCCAGACGTGAAAAATGCCATAGAAGGAATCAAATACATTGCAGAAACTATGAAAGCAGACCAAGAAGCCAGTAATGTAAGGCATTTTTTGTGCATGATTCATTTGTTGCTTTCAAATTGCTACTTTTCTGTCTTCTTTTTTTTTTTTTTCTTTCCCCTTTTGGCAGAATATCCCCTCCTCACAAAACTACTCCAAGCCCTGGTTTGTCTTTAGCACGAACAGTCTTCTCTTGATGCAGACAAAAAGAAGTGACAGATAATTGTTGCAGATGGCAGTTGAATCTTGGCCCCCCCCAAAAGCGAAAAAAGTAAAAAAGTGTCAGTGCTAAGGTTTTCTAAATATGGTATGTGAAGCTGTAGAGATGGAGTGTCTGCAAGTAGCAAAGCAGTTTCAAGAACTGTAAGCAAGTCCCTAAATACATTCCTCCTGTCTCCCACTCAGGCATCTTCCCCCTGCAGTAAGCTCCTGTCAATTTTGAAAAGCCAGGAAGCAAGCCAAACTCCAAAAGGCTAGTATTTTTTTCTCAGAAGCATTACGTGTAACTTACAAACAATAAGTCCAATTTTGATAAGGTTTTGTTTTATTCTTGTATGCTGCAAGTAGTCCCTCCCCGCAAGTGAAATACGTCATGAGCTACTCTGATTACTGACTTTTTCCACGTTGCAAGCCAAAGGAAGGATAAATGTTTGTAGACTCACATATGGCAGTGTTCCCCAGGAAAACCTAGCTCTGCCTCGTTCTAGCACATTCAAGGCAATTTACCCCCTCTTTTGTTTCAGTTATCATGGTTCACACAGCTTTTGCACAGGTAATTCAGTCCTTTCTAAATGATCACAGACCTTTCCTCTTGAACTGCAGACTAGACTGAAGACAAGGAGAGAGTTCTCTGGGGCAGTAATTTGGCCATGCTCTGAAAGGAGGTCCCTCCTTCCCATGGGCAGGATTTACACCAGAGTGTTTTTTCAAAATTCCTGGAGCACGTGGAATGTCTCTGGCTGTAGTCTCATGTTCCCCCCATGACTCCTGTGCCTCTCTGCAGATAAAGTGCTACCTTCAGTAGGGCTGTCATGGCTTCAGCATCTCAAGGCTTTACTTCCTCCTAGGCTTACAAGAAGAGTCTTCAAGTTACTGGCAAGTGCACCCTTCGGAAATGGAGCCCAAGTACTTGTGTCATCTGGGCACCACTGATATCACTTCCAGGGGGTTTCGGAAGTCAAGTTCCCCAAATAAACTGAAGATCGTTGTTTCTGAAGGCTGCCACTTCATTGCATTCACCTATGCACTTATGAACCACCTCAAAACATAATTTATTATCAGTGTCCCCTAGATAATTTACAACGGCCTCTTCTACTTGTTGTACAACTAAGGCAAAAGTATAGGGTACTTTAGGCCAGTATGTGTCACTTCGTAAGGCAGAGTTACAGGGTGGAAAATGTGAGCCTTGCTGCACTTAGCACCTTACACTTACAGTGCCAGGTTCCCACAAAAGCATCCAGTGAGAATGCAGTTGCAGAGCAAGTGGTTTGTGATGTCCCACAACTGGAAAAAAGACTAAGGGAGCTACAGAGAAGGCTTTCTTTCCCAGACCTTAGGGTGTATACAAGACATGGAAAGCAGGGATTAGAGCTAAATTAATGACAATTGCTTAGGTAGCCCAAGAGAATGAAAAAACAATAGAAAAATAGAAGTCAGTTGCATCAAAATAAGTGGTTTGTTTTCAATGTTTTAAACTCTCTTTCAAAAGCAACTGTTTGACTAAAAATTAAGCCTTTCAACATTTCTTTTTAATGAAATTGTTCACCAAATTGCCAGGGTTTCTAAACAGTTTAGTCTTGAACCTTGCATTTCTAGGTAGCTTAGGGTTTTCTCAACCACTGGGATCACCCATCACAAACATGGTTCTGCAAAGAATTTACCATCTCCTTTGTTTCTTTCTCAGGCTGCAGAAGAATGGAAGTTTGTTGCAATGGTGCTTGATCATCTTCTCCTTGGCGTATTTATGCTAGTTTGTATTATAGGAACATTAGCTGTATTTGCTGGTCGTCTTATTGAATTAAATCAGCAAGAATGAACATCAACTGGAAACTATTTGCTACCCTGGTCAGCATCTGAAAGCATCTTAACCATGAAAACCTGGCCATCATCCTAAAGTTTCACAGACAGGAATCAGCCCCTGCTGGGAAAGAGCAGGGATAATAAAATGTAAGGCTCCATACTTAGCACTTCTGTTGCTCAGTGGCATTTCATTGCCAAAAAGAAACGCTTGCATTACTGGTAGACTGAATAGCTGTCAGCCAGGTTTTGAAGCATTTTACCTTTTATTAGAAATGTTAATATATTAATGTCTGTCTTCGTAACCCTCAGATACAATTCCAGTGAAATCAATAGCAGTGTAATAAGATTTAGCTGAGCTGTAAATCTGTATCCAACTTTAGCATTCAAGCTGGTTTCAATATCTGCTCTGTGGTTTTTGTATTGGCAATCACAAATGACTCCTCTTGTAATACTAGATGTAACCAGCAGAAATACCTCAAACTCCATGCTTAAGCACTTGATTTTCATGCACAAAACGACTGTCATATATGACTCTACCCTTAAAAACTCTTGATGGAACAAAAAGAACTGTTCCTTACTGTGGGAACGATCCAGCCTCAGCCAGTTGAGTCCAACAGGTATGTTTTTGTTATCAAGTCCCAAGGTAAAGGACTTGTAAAGAAGGTATTTTTTTGCCCCATTTTATCACCAAGCCTGCTCCGTGACCATCAGGCATCGCAGTGACTATGTTGCAGTCTCTGCCCTCTTACCTGTTAATACTCATTATAAGAAGCCTAAAATTTAGTATGTATTAATGCTCAGGTTTTTCAGTTGTCAACAGAATTGTTCTGCAACTGCATCCTAAGGAAAAACCTTAGGCCAGAGGGGAAAGGATTGGTATCCATAGGATAATCTCTGTAGTCAGCCTACTCTGCTCCAGAAAGGTTGATTCCCACTCTCCATTTTGAGTGATGACTAATATGGGGGCAGCCTCAAATTTGGGAGTGCTCAGTATGCATATTAAACACAGTTCTCCCTGTTCCCTGAAAAATGTCCCCTGCTCTGCTGAAATAGATCATGAGCTTTAAAGTCAGACACAGCATCACAAAGATCGTTCTTAGGGAAAGTTTGTGTCTCAGTTTTACTTTTCATGACAAAATGACAGGACACTTCCGAGCAACGCAAATAATTAGCCAGCCTTTATTCAAATGTTGAGCGGCAGCCCACTCTAGTGGCTAAAACTAGGTAGTGCTGCTTTTGGCCAAAGACCTTTCGGTTTTAGTAAATACTCGACATAGGCAACAAGCCTATTTGTGTTTCAATAATGCAGCGTAGAAATACCAGTGCTGCCTACTTTCCTCAAAAATAAACAAGGAGAGGTGGGGCAACTGATACAAGTTTCTCATCTTTCCCAGCTCGTTGTCCGAGCCACCAGGACTACTTTGCTAGCAGCTGTGAGTTTAATAAAATAATTTTTATTATGTTAATGGTCTACCAGAATGCATCATGTGTGCAGAGGACAGACATTTGAAACGCTCTATAGAGAAAATGAGGCACTTGTGCAATATTCCATCATTGCGTAGTGTTTGCCCGAAAATGTTTTGGTCAGCTGCAGTCCTAAGGAAAGCAAACAGTTTTTCTGGGGCAATCGATCACTTCTAACACTCTGCTCAGCTCTTATAGTTTAGATGATGGTAATCTTTGCCTCCCTGGATGATCATTAACCCTGTAAATGATTGCTGCAGATGTACGCTGGGCAAAACCTCTGCTGACAGATGGAGTGCTTGCTGCAGCTCTGTTTATCTTCAGTGTGGGTTCTCGGCTCTCAGCCCTTGGAGGGAGTCATGCAGCTCCTTGGCTCGTGATGAGCTAAGCTGCAGCATAACCATGCCTGGGACTTAATTTAGGAGACTGTGACTGGCACTAAAACTGACAGACCAATCCTCTTAGAGCAGCATGTGGTTGAACCTTAGCATTAAAAATAAACATCAAGTAACAAGATTCATGGTGAGCACCCACAGCATCTTTGTTCAGCTTCCTCAAAGCAGATCTCTGGTCTTGGCCTCCAAATTCCACTTATTTGTATGCCAGGGGGTGTGCCTGCACATACATGTGCTTGCCTGCTCTCTTCTGCAGCTCCAGATCTCTCAAACACAACTGGCTACCACGTTGCAGAGTTTTCCTTCCACTTCCTCAGAAAAAGTTTTGAAATCATTTATCCAAAATTTTTTGTTTCTGATAGTTTGATCTGTCTTATGGGCATAGCAAATATTCTGTCTTCCTATCACTCTGAGTCTTGATTAACTACTCACATCTCAGAAGATGGTACACGAGGCAAAAATAAATGCTAAAAACTTCTCTTCTTAGGCTGTAGAATCCAGGCATTGTTCTCTGCACCTCCAAACAGATGGTACTTCAAACATCAATAAGTACACTTCAGGAAACAGTTCATCCATGTTTTGGGGTTTGTTTTGGTTTTTTCTCTTTGCTTTTAATACTCAGACTGTCCTAGCTGTCCTTATTCTCTGTTCCCAGCTCACCTCTGTGATACGTTTTTCTTGTATACCACTAACCTCTCCTGTTACCAGTATACATTGATGGAAAGAGAGTACCCTTACCTACATACAGACTACTTCTTCTCATCTGCTACTGTCCTTTTAACATCAGCACATCTATACTCCTACTAAAATAGTAGCTTTGGAAGTTGTAAATGTGCTGTCTCAGTCACTGTCAAAGATAATTTGCTGTCAGTGTGTAAGTACATGTTGTCTACTCATTTCTCTTTTACAGCACTGTAGTGTCTCCTTGCAACCTTAACACTAAACTCTCCTCTCTCCTTTGAGGGTAGTACAGCATCCCCAGGGAGATGGCCCTGGATAATACTCAAAAACAAGAAACAGGTCTCATGAACTCATTCTTAAATTTATTTAATAAGTGTAGATAATAATGAAGTGCAAACAACGTGGTGCTGAAGTAAGCAGACCTTATTTAGATGAAGGCAGACTGGGGGCCTTTGGGTGAGGTAGTGTTGCTTTTATAGCGATAGTATCCTGAGCATTAACTTGTCCCTCTTTTCATTGTCATCTTCTTGCTACTAATGCTTCTTTTGTTCACCTTGAGATTGTTGATAACACACTATTTATGTCTTTAATAGAATAGCTGTCTGGAATGTCTCCATCTTCTCCAATCTGATTCTCTTTCCAATTTTAAAACAATTTGGCTATTAACTTTCCCCTTCCAATCCCTTTAGTTGACCTTCAGCTACTTTCTACTGTGCCATGGATATTTTGCTCTCAGAGATGCAGTGACCCTCAAATGTTTTTCTCCCTTGGCACTTGCACTGTTCAGAAGACCTGACCCTTCTGAAGGAGGTATTTGAATTTTTGAAATCCATTACTTTGTACCAGCTTCAAGGGACCAATTTCACTTCTGTGTGAGTCTCTAATCAGAACAGGCTGCTGCTCCCCATCATCACCAGGCAGATGAGCTAAACTTGATGGGCTTATTCTGTCTATTTAGCCAATTGGATCTAGGCTTTGTAAAATGTAGTTGAGCTGATCAACAGAATGAGCAGAATATTGCCAGTCACTGAACTCTAAACGCTTGATCATGAGCTTGCATATGCCAGGTGTCATCATTCACCTACAACTAGTGCTTAGCTACTGAAGCCTCGTTCAGTTTGAGAGTTTTTAAGAAATCAGATTATTGTTTTGAACAATTTTATGACAATTTAAGTACTCGCATTTTCTCCAGGATATAAATTGCTGCTGACCTCTTTGCTGTGGCCGTGTCCCCAGAGATGTGTGAAAGCAGTGTGAGTTTCATCAACATGCTGACTCAGCAGTTCCTGTTTCCACAGCTGAAGCAAACCACAGCGGGTAGGGACACCAGGGCAAAAGAGTCTGTAACACAGGACTCACAAAATGCATAAACGCTGTGCTGTTATTGGAGAAAAGAAGCACAATACCTCCCTGAAAAGTTTGTTTTCTGGTGTGGTGGTGTGTAAGATGTCGCCTTTAAAGTCAGTGATATTTTAGCACATCAGAAATGTTTTTGACTTTGGACACTTTTAGAAGGTTGCAAGACAAGAGCCCAAAGGAGTTTGTAGGCTACTGTAACACAATGACAATGGGTCACTCAGTGGATTCCCCATAAAGGGAGAACTCCTTCCTTGCAAGGGTTGTTACAATTTCCTGTCATCCCAGCACAGATCTCCCACCGCAGCACATCTTCTGAATATCTTACAGGCAAGCAGATCTGTATCAGCGTTTGCTATTTATCCCATATGGAGCCTGGAAAAAGCACATCGCATGGTATTTCCCCAGTATGAAGACAAGAGGAAGCTATTTACCTCTGCGTGACTTTTCAGCAAAGCAATGACCCAAATGCAGTATGCCATGCTAAGGAGCCTCATGTGGATTTGTGACCCTCTTTAAGGAGCTTTAGGTCTGTAAAGGCAGTAAACACAAAGTACCTGCAGTTTTTCCATTTGTGAGCTACATAATTTTTGCTTACAAGCTAATTTAGGTTGTGTGCATGGGTCAGAAGAGGGTAGAGAGAAAAAAATTGAACCTGTTTTTGTGTTCATCTTGTAATGCTCCAAGCATGCAGTGACACAAAATCAGAGAACTGACCTACATAAAAACCTGGCAAGGTTTGAAACCATACATAGGACTCAAACCAGTAATGCCATTGCTCTTAGGGCAGTGTGTCTCACCATAATGCTGTCTTTGGGCAACTGGTCATCTGGTGAAAACATGAAAGGAAGTTGTAGGAGGTTAGCCCAGCATACAGCTTACTCAGACTGTGACCTTGCTGGGACATGTTGCTACAAAGGAATCAAGAAATATTTAAGTTCTTCAGAACAGCTGTCCCTAACATTTATGTATTTTAGACAATAGTGTTTTGCAGCTGCTTGGCCAGACCATGTTTATGGCATAAACAAAAAACATTCAAATACTTCCAAAATGTGAAATCCTACAGAGACAAAAGTGTATGGGATCAATGTGTTGGCTCACATAGGCATTCAGCTCTCATCCTTCAAACCTTGCTCTTATCTGCCCAAGCTATTCCAGTTACGTATAATTTGGGCATTTTCCATTTGAGACCTCAGTGTTGAACCCAAAGACATAAACAGAAGTTTTGTTTCTAGAAAACTTAATCAAATTGAGAGGGAAAAGGAAGCAGAATCTATTGCTTCTCTGGCAAAGCAGTCTCTGCATGACTTAATTGAGGTAAGAAGCACAAATACCTTTTGGGATAACATATGGAGAGGGGTAATTGACCTTCCCACACCCCGACATGCTGCAAACCTTAAAAAAGAAAAATCAAGCATCTCTTTCCCACTGTTTAATTACGTTTCTACTCCACTGTGTGTGTCTCTGCCTGCTGCCTTGCGGTTCCCCAGGCTCCTCTACCCCTCCCCTGCTGGCTGCTATCAAGGCCATCGGAGGCAGGTAGGGAAAGCGAAGCGTGTTGCGATCGCTAAGGACAAATAGCGCATCGGGAGCTAGGGTGAGAGGAGACCCTGCATAACTGCCTGCGGGGCTTGCGGCTTTCCCAGAAGGCCGGGTCGGTGCTGAGCAGGAGCAGGAGGGTGCAGCGCAGCGCACCGCTTCCCTCCGGCGCTCCCTGCCAGTGGGTGCAACGGGGGCCAAGAGGTTCCAGAAAGCAGAGCTGCTGATGCAGATGGTGGGTATGGCTAAGGAACTGATGAGGGTTTGAAAAGGATGAATCCCTGGAACAGCCACCAGTTGAGCTCGTTAGCACTTGAGGACCTGAAAACCTTCCCCTGTAATGTGGTTTTCTTGTTAACTCTGACCGGTTTTAACTGCTACTGAACACCCCGGACAGAAACACTGCAGGTACGGGCAGGGGACACGGCATTCACCAGCACCCCCACGCCGCCTGGGAAGGACCACCCCACGGAAAAATCTCGCTCCGCCAGCCGGGGACGACGACCCTGTGAGGCGGAGGAGTCGGGGCGGACACCCACTCTCCACCCCCCCAGTGCCGGGCGGCTGATAGCGGCCCCACTCGCCCCCCGCTCGGCAGGACCGGGGCATGTGCGGCGGCGCGGGCGGCGGGGGAGCGGCGCCCCAGAGCCGCGCCGAGCCGCGCCGCTTCCTGCCGCTATAAATAGCCGCCCGGCCCAACATGTCCCGGCCGCCGCAGCGGCTAGAGTGCCGGTGGGAGCTGCCGTCCCCTCCCGTCGCGTAGCCCGCCCGGAGCGCGGTAAGGGGGAGCGGGGCTGACGGCGGCCGGGGCTTCGCTCTCCCGCTGCTGGCGGGGCGGAGGGGTCTGCGCGGGACGGGCAGGGCCGCAGCCGCGCTGGGGCCGCTCGGCACCCCCGGCCCCGCGGAGCGAACGCCCTGCGAGTGCAAGGGTCGGGCCGGGCTGCGGCTGCCCCTGCCCCTGCCCCGGGAGATGAGTCTCGCTTCGCGCCTGTTCTCTCTTTCTCTTTTCCAGACTGCTCTGTCTCGGGCTGGGACGCGCTCCTTCTGCCTTTCGAAGCAGTGCTGGCGGGGCTGGGATCCCTCCCTGCTTCCCTCTCGCTTTCCTGCTTTCCTCGGGGTTGGGTGTGTGCCCGGGATGAAGGATGGCGTTGGCCCCTGGACCCAGCCCCTGGTCCCTCTTGGTTGGCTGCTCGGACCATGCCGCTGCCGGGACTGCCGAGGAGGTGGCTGGTGGCATCCATGTCCATCGCTGCTGTGGCACAGCTAAGGCTGTGGAATCCCGGGTGGCGTGGCAGGGTAGAGATTGCCACACAGGGCCGTGGCACCCGCCGCTGCCCACACGTGTGGGACCCGCGCAGAGTGCCATTATGGTCACTTACTTATGCAGGCGTTTGTGTTGCAGCCTTCCTCCATCAAGTGCTTTCATCTGCAGCAAATGTTAAGGTGACCCTTGTAGTTAGGCTTTGTGGTGGAGACAACCAAAGCAGGTCTCTACCCTGAAATGGCTTTGAGGGGCTTTTTTGAAGGAGTCAGTTTGGGAACCTCAAGTAAACATTCTTAAAGATTTAGCTTGTCTTCCTCTTTGTTTGCCTGTGCTACTGTAATGGTTGTACTTCATCTTTTCGTAAATGCCTTCTGCAGTGCAGGGCTAGATCCCCTCTCTGAGAGTGGAGTTCTTCATCTGCTACCATGGTCCCTGCTTGGGCCTCTTACAGCAAGTGTGATGCAGCACTTATCTCTGACAATAAGGTGTGCTTGTTCAGGAACCCACTGTGAGGTACTTTTAAATTGCTCTGTTGTTCTTGAAGTGCTTCCTCAAAGAGAGGGCTGTCATAAGTAGCTGTTCTTAGTTGTCTTGACCTTCAGAGGATGTTTTGCTCCTCATTCACACCCTTTTTCACTCTTTCTGCTTCTCCCTCTCTTTCTTCTGTCCATTAGCTCCCCCAAGCCCATTTTGGGAGCACAGCGAGGCCCAAGAGCGCGCGTGAAAAAGAAGAGATCCTCAGAGTCTCTTTGGTCTCTGCACATTATCTGCAGCACGCCCCACTTGGGAGCCTTCCCCTCAATAAAGGCGGGAGGGATGGCAGTGCTGCCATGGAGGGACCTGCTCTGGCAGTGCACCTTTCTGAGTGCTGTGAACCCCGAGGCAGGCCTAGCATGTACTTCCCCTCTGCAGAGTGGGCAAGGGGAAGGAGCATGTGAGGAGGAAATACAGCTGTTCCAGAGCACTTCTGCCCTCTGTGCGGGAGCACGTGAGGGGAGGACAGATTCAGAAAGGGAGATTCAGGAAGAGAGTATGAGGGAGAATCGGGGAGGATAGAGGAAAGCTACAAATTGAGAAGAAAAGTCTTTTTATATGTGCACGGATGTTTAAAGATCTGTTTAGCTGGGGCAAGAGCAAATATCCTAAAACTACAATATTGTATTCCTTGAGTCCTTGTTAATGTTCCCCCAGAAAGTGCTGCTTTTCATTCCTCAAGTATTACATGTGTCTTTCTGCCTCACTCTTGTAGGCTCTGCAGCATCCTTTGACCTCAAGCTGGGCAGGATGTTGCCCTTAGCATCTGCCTGTCAAATACGTAGTTCTCCATGTTGTACATGAAATAATTATTTCCATAGTTGGTTAAGGCAAGTTTCTGAGGAATGTGAAGCAAGAGGCATGCTAGTTCCTGTGGCTGGCCTTGACTGGAGCGCAAGCTCTTTGGGGCAGGGTCTGTCCCCTGGGAGCTGTGGTTACTCTACACATTGCCCTTGGCAGCTTAGTAATTTCTGCCTCCACTCCTGTCCCTCCCACTCCATTCTTATTGCTGCTCACCTGTTCCTGCCCCTGTGCTGCAGCTCCTTCAGTCTCTCCCAGTTATCTGTGACATAGAGCTGTAAATCAAGTTGCTGAAAGGTTAAGCAATTGGGGTTAAAAACATCTGGAAAAGGAGAGAGGGGTGGAGGAGCAGCAGCAGCAGCTACACCCTCTGTCTGTACAAAAGTCCCCTATCAGCCCTGTGCTGCCTCTCCCCTGGCTCTTGCTTTGAGATCGTTCACCCCAACAAATGGGAATTAAAACAACTGAAGCTCTCTAGCAAAGTCCAACTTCTGCTGCTGTCTTAGTATTTCTACTGAAATCACACTTTTAACTTTCAAGAGCATTATTTTACCTTCTGAGTGGTATCAGGTAGTGAGGTTCTGTCTTTGGGGGCTGCAATGCTACAAGACTTACTATTTTAATTTTTTTTTGAGAAACCCAGAGTTATCACAAAATTGCATCAAGGCTTCAGGGCTTTTACTTATGCAGCAGAGCCAAAACTGAAACTGTGCATCTAGAAAAAGGTATTAGCTATAGAAGGAGTAATTTCTCACCTGTGACAAGAGGTATGACATTTACTTCTGATTATCTCCACACCCTCTTCAGTGGAGAGGCCACTGAGGAGCACGGGCAATGCTAATCTCTTTGTGAAAGAAACATGCTGCAGTATTGCTCTTCCATTACCTACAGTGCATGAAGTTCTAATGGCTAATAGTTTTCTGCCTTGTTTGCATACCACTGAGTTGTTTTGAGGGAGAAAAAAGCATACATGTTGGTGTTGTCTAACAAATGTGACATGGGGATAGGAATTCATAGGTTTCCTTTGGAGACACATATATTGTTCTTGGTGTATATAAGCAGTTTAGTAAAATGGCTCTATGCTGTGACCTTTAGAAAAGTTATGTGCTTTTTAACTACATTGAACTTCCATCCGGACATTGAACTTGCGTATAGAAAACATGAGAAATAGTGATGCAATAGACAGAGGAGGACTTCTTTGCTTTTGTCCAGGTAAACATGTCATAATTGTGGCTTCTTAACAACAATGAAGTGTTATCAAAATTCCAATCTAATTAAATGCTTTTGTATTCTTTTTACCGACTCCTCTTATTCTTGTCTCTAATGTGGACCCTTTCACTTTTTCATGTGGTGCACTCTAATACGTGGTCTATTGGATCTGTTATAAAAAGGGACCACTGAGTTTCTTTGTTAAAATTCCCTGGTGCTAGCCCTGTTTGAGTAGGGTTGGGGAGAGCATTCTTTATATGGAGAGAGAGTTATGTTTTGAGTTGGTAGAAGAGATCTTGGTAGTGCCAAAGATGAGGATTCTGGAAGTGGCCATAAATTTTCAAGGCATTGTTATGTCTGTTCCGTGTGCTGTTGAGTGTGTAGTTAACACCTACTTATTGTTTATCTCCTTACTTAAAAGATGTCCATGAAAATCTATCTTATTGCATAATAATTGCTGAACTGTTAGTTGGCAAATAGCCCAGATACAGGGGCTATTAGAAACTAAATTTATGAAAGATGCCTGGAGTCATGCTTTAGTATGTTTTGTTTAAAATACTTCGGACGTTTGTGGTGACCACTGTGATAGTGGTGTAGTGCTCATATGTAGCACCAGCTACATGGATGCATGTGTCTAGATATCTGAAGAGGAGGAAGGGGAAGGAAATCAATGAATTGTTTACTACATTAGTACTCTCTTGTGATTCTCTGCAAGTACTGTGCAACTGCTGCTGAGTTGCAAGTGAAATATGAATCATGAAAAGATTATTTTTTTCAGTGCAAATAACCCTGAACATTAGGGTTCTGAAAGATACTGCAGCCGCTCTTCAGCCTCGCAGGCACGCAAATCTGAAAGAGCAGCTGTCCTTGGGCCTCGTCCAAATCGGTTCACAAAGATCAGTGAAGAGCGTCTCTAAAGCTGGAGACGCAAGTGGCGAGGGAGCAGTTTCATCTAAATCTGAGAGATCAAAGAAGTTCAGAATAGAAAGTTTTTCCTTGTTCCTGGAAGGAGATAAATGGGAAGTGCAAGGAGTAGTTGGAGAGTCTGTTTTGTAACACTTAACTCTGCTCTTGCTTCCTTAGTGTTCTTCTACATTTGGTTCCAATTACACATAAGTACACTTTGGAGTTAAAATGTGTAATTTTGTAACTCCTTAAACTACTAATGTTGCAGAAGCAAAACTTCCTAAGATTTAAGCTGTTTATGTGGCACCCTTCATCTCTGATCTCTTCAGTATGTATTTGTGTGTAGTCCAGCCGTTTCTGTCTTGGAACTAAGTCCACGTGGAAGGCCCTCCTGCCCTGCAGTGTGTATTTTCAAGAAAGAGCTCTCCTTCCCATTTGAGCTAAACTTCAGTGTATATCTCCTGCTAAAGAAACTACAGGATATTCTTTAATGGGAAGTAATACAGAGGTTAAAATAAATGTTCTTAGCAGCTTCAGTAAGCCCCAAATAGATTATGCATGTTTCTCTTGTGATAACTTCAGGAAGTGGGATGATTCCCTTTTCCTCCGTTTTAATATTTTTGGTGAATGCTGCGCTTGTGTGCTGAAATCCTCTTGCCATGAAGAGCAGGCAGCATGGAGCAGCCTTCTCTCAGAATTTTCCTGGGCCCTGTTTTAGCAGCACCAGAAGTGAGCCCTGAGAAGAAGTATCATTCCTCAGCTCGTTTTACTTCTTCCTACGAAAATTGTCAGTGAGGTACTTGGTGGTGAGGGTCGCTAAGCACTGAAACTGGTTGTCCAGGGAGATTGTGGAGTCTTGGTCCTTGGAGATGATCTAAAAACTGGACTGGGCAAGGCTCAAGCAATCTGCTTTAAGCCAGGTTAGTTCTGCTCTGAACTAGATGAGAACCAGCATTTCCTTCCAGCTGGCTATATGCTATGTTTTTGCATTACTGGATAAGCATTGCTGCTTTTGTCTGTCCCCAGAACATCTGGGAATAAAAGTGGTCTCAAAGCATCCAAAAATGGCCTTGAGAAGTCTGAATAAAGACTTGAAAAACTGGAGTGCATAGAGAAGCATAGTGTGGGGAAGTGACTTTGCCCAAAGTCTCAGAGCACCTGGTCAATAATAATGCTGGGAGAGGATCATAAATCTACTGACTGGCAGACTGGTGCCTTAGTAGCTAAAAATGCTGTTTTTAAACATAAACATCTTCTTTCCCTATTTAACTGCTTACAGATCACTTGGCAACAAGACACTACTTTTACCCTCTGAAAGATAATTTTCTTTTTGCTTTGTGTCATATCATAGGGATTTATAGTACTAAAGAACAGTTTATTGCATTGACTGTTAGGAAACAGTGAGAACACCAGATCTGGAAAAGAATTTGGTGAAATAAAGACAAGAGTTGCAAAGGAAATTTTTAGAAAGTGATGTTATTCCCAGTTTGCTGCATAACAATTAATCTCTTATTTTTAAGAGAGGAAAAGAGCAGAGGAAGCTGTACACTGAATCTAAGCTTGAATCTCTTTGTTTAAAAAATAAAAAAATCATTCGAAGAAAACTTCTTCAAATCTGGAAGCTGAGAAGAACACAGATCAGCATTTTAAAGAGTACCATGGAAGGAGTTAAGCTGTGAGTTAACTGCATCTGTGATTCAAATACCAATGCTATGAACAAGGCACCATTCAGATCTTCAGTTATAAGTTATGCTGAATCCGTGTGTTTGTTTGAATTCTGTTGAGAGGAGAGAAAGAAAATCATGGCATATTAAAAAAGAAATAAAATAATTTCTCTTGTTTTGGTAGCTTGTTTTTCGGTAGCCTGTTTTTGAAGTGATAACCAGGATTCTCTTTTCCCATCTTTTTTTTTTTTTTTGTCTAGCACTTATGCAGGTCATCTGCTAATTATTAGCAGCTGTGAAACTAAGGAGTTACATAAGCATTACTAAAAGTCAGTGGAGCCTTGCATCATTCAGCAGATCTGTCCATCACTTGATTCACCACAATAACAGATCACTTTAACTCACTGGACATGACTAGATATTAAGAGGGCATCAGCAGGCATGGGAAACTGGGAAATCCTTTAAGTCCTAGAAATTAGATAGGATAATGTGTTTATTTTATCATCACCACAACCTGTTGTCCAATTATATGTGCATTGCTGCTCTGTGAAGTGAGCTGTGTATCAGAGGAATGCCCCGTAACAGCTGAGCCGGCCAGCTACAGAAAGCTGAATTGTCTGGGTAGTTTTGCTTGGAGGATAGGTATGGGTGCTATGCCCGGCTGCAGTGGAAGCAACACGAGTTTGAGTGCTTGTGAATGTATCCCAAATTAGCCACGCTGAGTGATATGGCTGGATACGACAAACCGTCTTAAACACTAGAAAAGGCATCTTTACAATGGGACATGTGTAGAGCTGAGAACTTGGGATTTCTTGGCAAGGGATGTACATGCGGCGCACATGAGTGTACTGGCACAGACAGCCCGAAGCTGGAAGGTCCAGACTCTGCCCCCAGCTTTGTAACACTGGCTCAGCACACCACATGACTTGGTTAGCAGCATGAGTTTCTTCCCACTCAACCTTGAGGGTACATAAAACTTAATCTCTTGTAGTTCAGAGTATTAAATCATAGACTATGTAATGAATTTTTCTGATCCAGACTCTGGTTTTGTTTTCAGATATTTTCTTGTCTTTTCTTCTGCTGATTTAAAGATCTCCTTAGGCAAGAGGCTGTGAAAGCGAGTGCAGTGTTATCAAATATTCAAAATACAATCCTTAAAATACTGTTCTTGGGAGTTAAGAATGTAAAATGAGTTCAAGCAGAAATTATGTCCCTCCAGACCAGTCTGTGCACTCAGTGGCCCAGAACTATGCCATGGCCCCTCTTTCAACAAGTAAAGAGTTTGCCTGAGCTTCCTTTGAAAGTGGTGGGACCTTATAGCTGACCTCAAATTACCCTGATCCCCAAGATAAAATGTAGATGCTTGGAGGCAGCTTCCAAGCTCCAGCTGCTGAGGTAGCACGCCAGGGCTATAAGAGGTTGGCATGAATTAGAAACCTTCCATTTATGAGTAGCCTAAACAGGATGGTAACTGGTTTTGTAACTAGTGTTAGCTCGGTATCTTTATACAAGGCCAAATGCAAGGTCCTTCATTTGGGTCGGAGCAATCCCAAACACCAATATAAGCTGGGCAGTGACTGGCTTGAGAGCAGCCGTGAAGAAAAGGACCTGGGAGTGCTGGTGAATGAGAAGCCCAACATGAACCATCAGTGTGCTCTTGCAGCCCAGAGGGCCAATTGTATCCTGCATCAAGAGAAGCGTGGCTAGCAGGTCGAGGGAAGTGATTCTCCCCCTCTACTCCACTCTCGTGAGACCTCAGTGAGAACCTCAGGTCTCAGTTCTCAGGTCAGAACCTCCAGTTCTGGAGTCCCTATTACAGGAAGGATATGGACATGCTGGAATGTGTCCAGAGAAGGGCCACGAGGATGATCAGAGGGCAGGAGCACCTCTCCTATGGGGACAGACTGAGAGAGTTGGGGTTGTTCAGTCTAGAAAAGAGAAGGCTCTGGGGAGATCTTGTTGGCCCCCTTCAGATACTGGAAGGCCACAATAAGAAAGCTGGTGAGGGACTTTTTAGGCTGTGGGGCAGTGATAGGACTAGAGGGAATGGATTAAAACTAGAGATAGGTCGATTCAGGTTAGACATTAGGAAGAATTTCTTCACCATGAGAGTGGTGAGACCCCGGAACAGGTTGCCCAGCGAGGTGGCAGAAGCCCCATCCCTAGAAGATTTTAAGACTAGGCTGGATGGGGCTCTGAGCAAAGTGTTCTAGGGGGAGATGTCCCTGCCATTGGCAGGGAGGTTGGAACTAGATGATCTTTAAAGTCCCTTCCAACCCTGACGATTCTATGATTCTATAATGAATGGGTAATGAAAAATAGTGGGGGGGTGGGGGATTATCTTGTTCTCCCTCTCATCTGAAGACATATTCCTCAGCTAGCAATTCAAGGATACTGCTTTGATATGCTTTTGGATCACTTTGGATACCCATTTGGCAAACATGGATAGCATCAGCCAAGCAGTACTGAACTCTACAGTCCTCTCTTCAATTTACCCTAACTCATCAGTCCTCCCATGGCCATCACATCAGTCATTGCTCTCCTCGTGTACTGATTTACCCAACATCGCATGACCCAGTTTGCCTAACACTTCCAAAAATTGGTTTTTTTCCTGGAATGGGAATGCAAAATAGAGGATTTTCACTTTTACTTTCACATTTGAAGCTACTGAAAACAGTTCTAAAAGGGTGTATTATATGCAACATACAGCACCCTTTATGATTTGCATATATTGTAAGTAAACAAACCACATGCTCATGCATGTGAGTTTGCATGACTCAAAGACCTCTGAGGTAGGAAATGCATTTGACTAATGAACAGTAGAATCAGTTTTCTATTCCAAAGGGAAGAAATGCAAAATCAAATGATAGCATTGTGGTGGTGAGGAAGGTATATAAGTTTGCCTATTTCAGTTTTAGAGAGAATGCCATTCATCTGAGGCCACAGAGGCAACATCTACCAGGATATCATCGTTCCTGTCTGCAGGTTGCATTTTTAAACCATTGCAACTAGTACTACTTTAGAAAAGTTGTACATTTAAGGAGTCTCTCTCAGTTTCAATCAATAGTTCAGGTGGCGTCTTGGAATCTGAAGCTCTCAAATGGCAGAAGACAGCCCTAAAACCTTGTTTTAATCCTATGCGGCAACACACAAGGAAATATTTCTCCCTTGGACCTTATTACTGTATTTTCAAATACAAATTCTACATTTGATCTGAATAGGTGGCTTAGGGAGCGACAGAAAATGTTTCACAATATAACTTAAAATAGATTATTCTTAACTGAATTGATTAGTGTTCTTTGGTTGTAAATGAACAACTCATGTTCTTGTCTTGGTTAGTTTATTTTTAAATAAGGTGAAGCATCTGGCTGAAGAGTTGCTGCGTACTTATGCTTACTTGTCCCCTTAAGAAGACCCAGAGCATTGTTTATTTCCTCATTTATTGGTTGCCATCTTCCTAGCAGCTCTCTGCAGGATCAGCGTCTCTCAAGTTTTATTATAATTTTTTCATTTGTGCCTCCTTAAAAAAAAATGTGTGTGCTGACTGGAGTTAAGAGGAAGATAAATTAGCTTGAGCTGCTATAGGGAACTAGAAAATTAAGTGTTCCATAACTGACAAACAGCTTGAGATGACTGGACAAGTTCCTTCTTTATCCATTTAAAATGCACCGGTTGTTTAGCAGAACATCCCCAATAATGCAAGTGAATTGCAGGGTAAAACCCAGTTGGATGTCATCATGTGCAGTACTTAAATGAGAACACTGAGGGATTTTGTGCTTCCAAGGGAAAGAATTGACATTGTTATTTTCTGCTTTGTGTTACTTTAACAGTTCTGCAAGAAAGTTTCCTCTTAGGAGGGATAATGGAGTTTATAGTTGTTTACAGTAGGAGTGGTATATGACTGCTCTTTTTTGCTTAGACTAAAAGCTTTTATTCTTCTCACAATTATGTTTGTTCACCATCCACTTGCTAATCAGTGAGACTGATGATGCATTAAAGAAACCATGGTAATGATACCAGATGGTATATAATACCACAGTATTTACAGCTTCCAAGGCCTTTGCTGCAGGCCATCCACTGTGAAGTATGAATAGAAGCACATGAAAATGGAGTAGAAAAACCCTGCAAGAAGGGAAAGTAAAAGATAACAAAAATAGTGTATTTTCATCTTCTCTCCTTTCTATAGATATAAAGACCCACCACTCTTTCTTAGCTAGGCGTGACTTTGTGCCCTAGGAAGTGAGAACAGAGACACACCAGGAAAAAAAATAAATTATTCTGGACTAGCAAAAGGGCTTGTTGGTGCAACCTTGGATCCAGTCCTGCCCTTGTTGTAAGGTTGCTGTGGGGTATCAATGCTGAGAAGGGACCAGCAGAGCAGGATTGCTCCAGGCAAGATCGGGACAGAATTTCCTGGAGCTTTCCTCTAGGCTGTTTTCCATAAGGCTTCTGGAGGTGCTCCCTCTGTTCTCTGGTGGACTCTGATAGTAATTTTTTGAAATCAACATCCTTAAGGTAGGATCACTCTTCTGCTCTAAAGCTCCAATGCCCTTGACATTTTTCTTCTAAAGTTTTGGAGGGTTGCTTTGATGTACCTGTATCAGGGAGGAAAAACCTCAGAGTATCTGAAGGCATGTTTGATGCAATAAACCTCAGTTCTGTCCAGGGAAATTGTCACAAATGGCAGTCTCACTTCACTGTATTTGTCTCTGGTATGTTCAGGTCCTGGTTTCATCACTCAACACAGCATGTGACACCGGGTATCACTGTCATGTTTTGTAATGTGCCTCAGTGACAGGATTTTGATTCCTTAGTAACAGGGTCCAAGTCTGGTATAAAGGCAAGTACAAAAAGGAATTTTTAATTTTTTTTCAAAATAGTTCTGAAGTATGTAATTATGGAAATAGCCTCATGGACAATCAAAAGTCTTCAAAAGTGGAATTGCCAGGAGCAATGCAAGATGCTGGCTTTGGATTAGAAGTTGAGAGAACAGCCTTTATCCCATTTGGCAGCAAAAAGCCCAAAGTTAAATATGTCACAAAGTTTACTTAAACCCAAACTATTAACATCATGAAACTTCAAGTAGGTATAAACAGCCTGTATCACAGCTGGTGTAGCCGAGCCCCTGCTGGCAGCATGCGGTGACAGGGAAGCAGGTGAAGAAACACCTTTAACCTCCTGCAGTGTGTGGGGATGCTTCGGGGCATTGCTGGTGAGATCTGGGGAGTATCGCCTCGCAATTCATTCTCCGTGAGGGACCATACCAGGATGTTCTGTCTCTACTGGGACATGGCCCACAGACCAGCTGGAAGCATTGGGCTCTACCAAAATGCCCGTGACTAATATTCTTGCTTCCCCCAAGGGATCTGTGCTGTAGTCTCCCCCTCGCTCTGGGGCAGCTGTAATTTTTCAGGCTGAGCAGGAGGGGTTTAGGAGGCCCCTGCCGCTTTCCTCTGCGCTGCTCTCTGAGGTCACTGCCGTGGCGCAGCCTCGCAGGGGAGCTAGCCAGCTTTGCTGAATAGTCTAGAAATAGGTCTGTAAGGTATTTCTGCTCTGTCAGCAGCAACTTTTCAGCCAGCCATGTTTCAAAATACACAGAGCTGGGATTTTCTGTTGTGCATCGGGTAACACCGTCAGAGCCATAAGCCATATACTTGGCTATAAATTCAGTTATTCTGTCCTCTACCATGTATCCGGCCTTTTGCTTTTGGGAGAGGGAAGAAGAAACAAAACATGCAGAGCAGGATACAGAGGAATGATTGCAAGTTCAGTTATATTCTTCTATTCTGCTAATGAGAGATACCTGGTGCCAAGATGTTTTGAGCCAGGATATCATACTACTGCCTCCACTCCCAGTCTCAACCTGCACATTTGGAGGCTTGTCCTGATTGTCAGTTCCCAAGTGTGTTAGGGGAACTTGCATAGCCAAGGCATCAGATGTCCAGCTCCTTTTACTTGCCTATCTGTGAGGACAACAGGGTGTCTCTTTACCTTTTTGAGGTAGAGGTAGTATTGCTTTATATCCTCTGAGTGCAGTCTCCTGATAACTGACTGTTTCAGCAGTTGATGAAACCAAGTTTTGATGATTAGCAACATAGGGCATTTATTTCTAGATCAGCAGTTTATCTCTAAGCCAGGTGAGCTGTGACTGAACACTGCTTTCTGTCAGGGTTAGCATAGTCTTAAGTGCAATGAGTCAGTAATCCCAGGTCTGCGAGACAAAAGTTCCTGCTCAAAGTGGCATTGAATGACTTCCATGCTGAAAGTCATCACAGAGTAGTCAGATTGTGAATGAGGATTGAAACTGTTCCCTGATGGCTAATGAGTGATCCTTTCAGACCAGGGCCAACACTGGACATAGTGGTGTGACCAGTCTTGCTTGGATGCGAGTGAGATGTAGGATCTCTTAACAGGGCTGAACTTTTCATTAAGGAAACAGAGACCTTTACTCTCAAAGGCTGTTACCTGGATATTTTTTATGGACCTTGCAATTTCTTGTTACTTTTTTTAACTATTCCTCTCCTAATTTATACTAATAAATTCTCCTAATTCATAGTAGTTGCCTAGGAAATTAAAAGAGAATGTGGCTTGCAGTGGATATATTCTTATATTGAGCTTCACTTTCACCTATTTATTCTTGGGAGAATATAATTTTTAGTACGTATTAATAAAAGAAACACATGATCTGATCTTGCTCACCTCACTTGAGTGTAGCTGCAATCAGTATGGGATTGCTGGCAATTTTACATAAGCAAGGAATAAAAGATCTCATCCATTATACAGCAGAGAAGATGCTTCTATTTTATAATTGCTCAGCAACTATGCACAGACTCCAATCTGTGGCTATATTTGGCATCCAGATGTTCCTGATGTGGAATATACCACCCATGGGAAGAATGCAAGAAATAAACTAATGTTCCCATTGATTGGGACTTTATTTTCCTATTAAAATAAAAAGGAAAAGAGCATGAGCTTTGGATAGGATGCCCTTACTATAAAATGGTGCACAGCTCTCTTGTCTTCAGTGAAATCATGTCAATACATGCTCCTGTACTATCCTGCTTGTAGCTAGCTCCCTTTCTATTTTCTACCTAATCACAAATTTTCAGTCCTTCCAGTATGAAGATTCAGAATGTAAAGGGAAAATAAACTGAGCAGAAGTAACAGCTTGAAATTGTATGGCCTGTGTCAGATGAAAAATTGTGCATGTCAATGAATACTGGTTTTGTGGCTTTAAAATGTGTTGATGTTGTGGTAGGATCATGGTTTCCAAGGTATAGATTTGTTTAGCTTTGTTCACGTGTACATATATATGTGTACACAAATGCTGATGGAAAGTTTGAATGTAAAGTATTGTTCAGATGCATGATCTCTTAAAAACAGTCTTCTACTGAAATAACCAAGTATCTAAAAATTCTTCATCAAATTGTTCATACCTGAAACTTTAAGACTTACGCTAATAGCTAAAGTCAAAATTGCTCAATAATAAATCTTTTAATATCACTGTCACAGCAGTGCTTGTATATTGAAAAACTTACTTGGAGAGTAGGCATGCAAAACAGCTAGGCTGCTTTTACTGGGGAAAAAGTGTTGAAAATACTCTTTGGAAAGATAGTATACATTGTTTCTTATGTTGGTGGATCTGAGTAATCCTATGTTCTTTGATCATGTCAAAGAGAAACTATATCAGAAGCTTATTGTATTAAAAAGCTACAAACAAAGAAACCAGGTTTTATGTGAAATTAAGTATTGTGAGCACTGATCAGTGCCATTTCTTTTAATAAAACTTCCTTTTTCGTTCCTGAGAACATATTAAAGTTGTTAGAAATATCTCTAATGATTTGAAGAGATATCCACAAAGATAGAATTCTCCTTTTAGAAATATTTCTTCTAATACATGTCATAATGCACATGTGGTGCAGAACTTTGGGAGTCTGTTAATGTCTGTGTTACTGGGGCAGGGAGGACAAGTAACTTTCTGAGAGGAAAGTTTGTCAGTTCAGCAGTTGTCACTCAAGTCAAGAAATAGTAGGTGTTTGTAGCCATATTATATTTTCTTAGTAGGGGCTTTTATTTACATGGCTGTCCTCTGAAAGGGTATCTAACCTGTGGCTAAATCCAGGGCTCATAGCTGAAAATGTAATGTCTCAGACATGTGGCTGTGTAAAGGGTTTTGGCCCAGAGTTTGCTGTTGGTTGGTTTTGTTTCCTGAGTTCAGATAGGACTGGAAATCTTAAACTGAAAACTCTTAATCTTACACACACGACTACAGAGGGGAAATTTGCCAGAAAATTTTTGACTTTGGTTTAGTTCATGTCCTAGATGAAGGATAAGAGGGGATTCTCTGTTTTATCAGGTGTGATTCTCCCACCATGAAGGAACATGTTACTATTTCATTGTTCTAATGAAACATAGCGGGCACATTAAATATTTACATCTCTCTACGAAGTCACATGGATGCCACCAGGATACCTAGCTCTACATCACACATGCTCTAATTCACCCCAAACACCCACTGTTTACTAATCTGCAGCCCCCGTCTGTGCTGATAATGAGCAAGAGGAAATGGAAACAGCAGGGATTATATGCTACTGAGAAGTCCCAGTTTCCATGCCTGGCTGTAATTCTTTCAACAAACTCTTGCCAACTGTGCTCCTGCTTTGAAGTTTGAACACCTCTGTATTAGTGCTTGACTCTGGTGATTTGGCAAACAGATTTGGGTGGGGTTTTTGTAGTTGCGTATTAGCAGCTCCCCACGATGGCTTTACTCTTGCACTCGTGTGTGTTGTGCCTGCTCAAGGTCAGGAGTGGTACAGGTTGTTCTGCCCAATCACTGAGATGTTAGTTGCTCATATTTGCTGGTGACAGGTACCAGATAGGAAACAGTCCCTAATATGCTGTGTGTGTATGGTCTTAGCCATATCAGTGAAGGGGGTGAGTTTCCATGTAATGAATAAATCGGGTCTGCTTTTATAAGGCACAAGGTATATGTGGGGTTTAAATGCTGGGATTCAGCGTGCTCTGTTAGCCTGGATCAGTTTACTCAAACATGTGGATGTAGTGTAGTGCTCTATTCTCATCTAAGCCAAAAACCTCAGAGCCTGTGATTACGTTTTTATCCCCATATCACAGGACAGCAAATTATTTGTGTAAATTCCTTTACAGCTGTGTCTGTTAACATCCTGTGATCCCAGTGTAGCTTATCTGTCAGGCCACTGTGCAACTTGTTGTTGCTGCTAGGGTGGTCCTTTATCCATAAATCAAACACTGTTTGATCTTGTGCAAGTGAGGGGAAGTCAATTTACAGTCTTAAAAATAAGCTGTGCAATCAGCAGGTTTACTTCGCACATGTCTGCATTAGGTACCCAGGTGTACATAAGGAAGACCTTTAGGTATGCCTGATAAAGATGTGGTTTTGTCTTGTGCATATACAAGGTCAGATACAGCATTAGTTACAAGCAGTTGGCTTATCACATACGATTACTGCCAAAAGTCCTGTTGAGGCTTTAGTCCTCTGGAAGGTGCCACTCAACAGATTCATCATCTGTGACAAAAATGGAAAAATAAGCGGTTTGTTTACATAGGGCAGATTTTATCAGGCTTCAGATGTTTCCCTTGATAACCTAGTGGCCCGTGGTCAGAACTGACAGATTCTCTGGTGTCCATAGTGTCTCAGCAAACCCTGCTGCGTGAGAGCTCTGTGGACATGATGAGCCCTCCCGGTGTCACAGAGCTGCCTTTGCTGTCCCTGCAGCGCCTCCTCCATGGCCCCACTGAAGGGCACGCGGAGTTGCCGCTGCACTCTGAACTCGCTGAAGCAACACCCCGGGGAGGCCGTTTTCCTTGGGCGTAGCTCAAAAGCAGCTGGGAGACCACTGCTAGTTACCTGCTGGGCGAACAAATTCCTCCCCTCTTGAACAACCCCAAGTATCTGGGGGGATATAAAAGGACATTTGCACCACCAGCAACTCCAGGCACAGCTCTGGCACGGTCCGGTATATGCAGCTAGATCCTCACACAGCAGCTGACACATTAAAAGTGACTTTATAAATGTAGCCCCTTCTTAAAATGGAGAGACATAGCCCGTCTCTTGTGAGGGATTGCGGGCTGTCTGAAAGCCCCTGGGTGAGCAGCTGGGGGCAGGACAAAGAGGCAGTGTGCTCCGAGCAAACATGGCCACTTCCTGAACTCTTCAACTTCCCCTCAGCGCCTCTGAAGCTCGAGGTCCAGTGTATCGTGTCTCTCCATGCTTACCGAGGGGAAAATGCTGAAGCTGCATGCCTCTCGCAGTGCTCTCGAGTGTCTTCCAGTGTAAATAATACTTCGGCCATTTGGCCGGAAACTTTAAATGAGGGCAGAGCAGGTGCATCTGCAGACATGTGTTTGCACACGCACTCCTGCTCTAACCGCAGGAGCTCACATGTGTGTGCACGAGGAGGCGTGTGCGTGCCCAAAATGTCTGAGGCAGAAGCGTCCTTTTTGTGGACTAGCTTTTTTCTTTTTCCTCAGTTGTGCATATACTTCCTTTTGTGTGGGTATCATCTTCTGTGTGTTTACACCTAAAATACTTGCATCTCTTATTAGATGGGTGTGATTTATTCAATACTTAGCTGCTGCTCTGTGAAATCCTGTTGTTTGTCACTGCCTCTTTGCTAGATGTCACGACTCCCACATCTCCATGGGTGGGAGGGATCCTCAAAAGCATTGCCACTCAATTTCCACCAGGATCAGTCAAATTACTTTAACTCACTGATAAATATTACTGAAGCTAATTTGATTTGGTTGACAGTCATAAACTAGTGAGCAGTGGTAGGAAGCTCCAAGGCAGCAGATGGGGACGTAATCCTTGCCTGGTGGTCACTGGGAGGCTGCTCACAGCCCTGATGTCTTCATCTGGCATAGTTTAATTTAAAAGATGACATTTTTAGTAGAAACCTTAATTTGTGTAGAAATTGCATAGAATGCATTAACCAGTGGGCAAAGAAGCAGCTCTCGTTGGTTTGCTCTGGGCTTCTCACTGTAAGCCATGGTTTTGTGTTACAGCCTGGGTAGCAGCAGAGCCAGCTTTGTGCTAGCAGTTGTCCCCTGCTGCTTGAGAGTGAGGAAAAAGAAAAGCAAACAAACAAAAACCTAGTGAATTTTTGAACACTAGATCAGTTCTTCAACATGGTCCATGGCACAGGCTATGGAAGCACTCTGCCAACACACCTGAGACAGCCGTTGTGTCACAGCTGGAGAAATGAATGGTGGTGGGAGGACAGCCATAAATGAGGGTTGCTGCTGAAAGCTTTGTGTCCCAAATGTGCAGCATCTCTGTCTGCTTGTTCACTCTTCTTTGGCTTCAGGTTCTTCACACCCATAGTTAGATGCAGCTAAATCTAATCTGTCCCAGCACAGATGTTTACATTCAGACTCCAAGGGCTGCGTAACCCACCTGCCTTCCATAGTCCTTGCCAGGCTGATCAGTGCCCTAGGCACTGGCTGTTACTATTTCAACTCTCACTAAATAAAGGGACGTTTAATTGATCTCCACCCCCTCCTCTAGCCTAATTAAAGGTTATATAACATGCTCCACAAGGAGCATCTTCCCAGAGCAGTATCTCCTTGATGATCCTGGTAAGGCCATTCTGCTTATCATCTGACATGGTACTCTTCAAACTTTATCTCCAGGCTGTCAGCATTTCTGATGTTGGTACTAAGAATTAGATTGCCTTTCTAAAATTCACGAGTCTTTAAAAAAAAAAAAAAAAAAGGTTCTGCTAAAGCACCTCCTATTGACTAATCCTGTAAATTTACTTTTTTCTAATCCAGGGTTTTACCGTTCTTCCTTTTGTGATGTATGTTCAAGCCCGTTTGTCCCATCACTAGATGACAATATATGGATGTACACTGCTACAACTGAGAAGAGAACCTCTACTCTTCTGAAGTCATAAACTATTTTTCATAGGACTCAAAATTATGTGGAAGCTCTTTGGCACATTCTAATGAAAAATATTTCTGACAGTTACTAATAACTGCATCTATTCAAATACATCAGTCTATTTATTAGCACTGAAAATGTGCAAGACAAATATCCTTGAACTGAAATTTCCCACGCCTGCAGCGTAATGACATTCTTCACTATTGCATTTGTTTCCCCTTTAAAAGAAGGGGGGGGGGCACTCAGCATACTGTAACAGAATCACATTCAGCATTTGGTATTAATACAAAGAAATAGTACAGAAAGGTCCATTGAATCACGGAGTGACTCAGAAGGCAATAGAGGAGAGCTCTTTGGCTATGTGGAAATGTCAGTGGTTCAACACAAGAGCAGAAAGCTCTTAAACATGCTGTAAGGGACAGATAGTTTCTTCATCTGGTTTTATAAAGTGAGTGAAGCGAGTCTAGCAAGGTGCAGTGAGGAAGTGTGGTGTCACATGCCACTCTACAGGAAACAAGATTGAAGCTGCTGGGGAAGTTCAGAACTGGGTGACCTCCAACGAATTCAAATAGCGCAGGTTAGTTCTCTTAAAATGTCTCCCTAACCATCCTACAGGGGTTCTGCATACATGTTGTCACGGATTTTTGGCAGGGTAAGTGGTCCATATAGCAGTTATGGTAACAGGTAGTGAGTGATGAGGGCTTTCGGAGCAGGATCCTAAGAGGCAAATACAGGAGTTAGCTTTGTTTGTGAGAAGCCTGGAGCCTGCCTTGCTGTACCACGGCAGTATGGACCCGTGTCATGTTAGAAGTGTGAATGAAATCTCCATCTTGTTAAGACTTAAATATAATGAGCAAAAGGTCTGAATTTGTAATAGAAGTGTCTGGTGTTAATAAATACCAGGAAGTGCTTTTCCAAGCACAACATTAAAGTTATTGACTGTAGTGAGAACTTCACTTTGTTTGTTTTGGCTGTAACAAGTATGCAACTGTTCTGTTTGATTTTACTGGTGTAGTCCCTTGTTAAGGTTTTCTCTCATTCCTGGTGATTTCTGTTGAGGAATTCCACCCCAGCTTTTCTGTGCTGAGGGTTTTGGCTTGGGAATGCACTCTGTCAGGAATGAAATGGCCCCAGTTTGATGCTGGACAGCTTGGGAGCTCTCAGAGGGAGACTGCTTAATTGGATGTATGTTTTGTATTCCTATGTGAAAAGACATCTGTTATTTTTAAATATCACTAGTTAATTGTGATTAATTAAACATTTTGAATGCGAAGCGGAGATGAAAGTTACAAAGAAAAGCAACTTCGTGATGATTAAATGTAGAGCATAGTAGTAGTGCTGCACAGAATCTGGCCTAGAACTAAATCCCATTGTGGGGTGCACAGGGTGCAGGTGGCGCTGGGAGAGCGTGGGGGGAAGAGGAGGTGGCGACGGCTGCGCAGCCCACTCAGGTAGCGGCGGCTGAAGGCAAAGGCGCTGACTCTGTGCAGAGACTCCCTCGCTCGCCAGCCAAGGTCACAGCTTATGAGGCAGAGGGTCTTGGACAGTGGTAGTGGCTGTGATCTAGCACGAAATGCAGCTGTTGGGGATGACAGATGCTGTACCGAGGGCACGCCTGACATTAGAATCAGAGATTTGAGTGTCAGGCAAGTATTCCTAGAACTGTCCATGCTTCTTTACAAATCTTTTTTAAAATCCCTATTTCTGTAAAAAAACAGCCTAAGTTGCATTGCTGTTTCATCCTGGTTCATTTGTCCTGATCTCAGTGTAAAAACATCTGCATAAAATTAATGCAGTGGTTGAGGAAGGACCAGGATGCATGGAAGTCCTTGCTTCCTTCTGCTCAGGGAGGCAGATGCTGGGACTGGCTTTGCTTTGGGGTGCTGAGGGCCTCAGCAATTTGAGAATAGCAGAGTCCTGTTTCTGGGCAGTTGACAGCTCAGTGGCTCACTCTCTCTGCAGCCTTGCAGGGCTTGCTCTCACATTTTAAGCTTTGAAGTTTTACATTCAGAAAGCTTTGGCCTTAACTGGGCTTCTTTGCTTCTGTAAAACTGGCAAGTTTTGCAAAAAGAGACAAAGTTCTGCACAAAATCAGCCTTTCCTCTTTATTAGGGTTTATAGCTTTCACCAGAGTACTGTGGAACTCCACTCTAACTAAGAATGTGATTTAAAAGCAATTTAGTAAAATCCTGCTCAAGACATTTTCATTTCAGTCTAATCCTGCTTTATAGTGGCTCATCTCAAATAGATTAGGAGTGAAGAGAAATATAATGGCTTGTAAATAATATGTTAAAGCTTCCACACAGTGGTTTGCACCAGGTATTTGAACGTGAATTTAAAAATAAATTGATACACTTTCCTAAACAAAGCCTAACATGTTTACTCTACTACCAGGAGCACAGGCAACCAGGACTGAAAGAGGAGGGAAAGAGTGTGAGAGGGTGAAGGTAACAAACAAAGAAGGTCTGGTTGGGGATGTAAAGGCTAGAGGTAGCCCTGGCTGCATTGACCATGAAATGGTGGAG